>JAKSZP010012226.1:0-84452 GCA_022478985.1 Massospora cicadina
GGCCACAAGATCCCAGTATATTAAAAGTGGATAGTCAAAATAAGGGGGTTGAATTTCCAGAAGTGCTGGCTCACTGAATCTAGTTGAGGAGGGTGGGTGTCATACTAATCATTAAAACTGGTAAAGCCTATCCAGTATAGGCACTGACTGGCCACCAGGGTAATGTCATCGGGACTACAGCCAGAAGGATATGATTAAAGTAAAAATTGATAATTTTTGTGGCAGAAATTTATTTAAAAGAAAATGAAGAAAAGTGACCAACAATTTTCATAGTGTGATGCAACTGATTAAATAGTGTTTGATTGATGTGGAAACAAGCAGGGATTGGGTCCCTCATGTTTGACCTAACTGGCGAATTTTTTGGGGAAGGGGGAAGATAAACTCAATGGAACTGATATCCAAGGATTTGGCGGCAGACTTAGTCACTAACAGTTTGACCTCAAATGCCTGAACTGAGGCTCGACTACATTTCTGGCAGTTGGTGTGATGGCGTCTGGCCTGACGAGCAATATGAATTCCCCAGGGCCACCCCATATAGGGGCGGTCCCAATTGTTTGGAAATGGGTTTGGGATGCCCAACCCGCCCATGCCCAGTCACTGGGCTGTTCATTTGGTCAAAGAGTTAAGTCAACTGCAACTCCCAATTTTCCAGATGTGGGCTTTGAACTGTCAATGAAGGTTTCTGATGATACTACCTGCATGTTGAGGATCATCCTCAATGATTCTTAGAGGGGGTTAGCTTCAGATTGTATTGCTGGCCAAATCAAAACTTTCAATGATTCTGGACAATAACTTAATCTTTATCCCTTCTTGACTATGTGTTTTCCAATTGTTGGGCTTGATTTCCATCAGTTTTGGACAAAATGACTTCGATTTAGTGATCTCAGTGCAGATTTCCCTGATCCAGTGGACAATTTCAGATGAAGTGAGTGTGGGCACCAGGGGAGGGATCTGAAGAGGTAGAGCTGTTACCCAGTGCTTGTCTACCATATGGGCGAGGTCACCCTGGGTAACGAAGGGTACAGCCACCCTTTCAGACCCTTTTTACTCAGAAATGGGAAGATTGCCCAACACATGCATGGGGGATGTTCCCTGGGACTTACAGATCCAAGCGGTATGGTTTTTGCATTCTTGATCCTCAGTGGAATTCCCCAACCTTTTTAGGATTTCAATCAGCATTTCACGTTGCTTCTGACCAAATAGTTGGTGTCAAATTAGGACGATGCCATCATTTTATATCAAGTTGATGAAGTTATTTCTCCTACTTAGTGGAGTTTCATCCTTCTGATAGACCAATGGTAACATCTGACCCAATATGGTCAACGTATTATCCTCAGAGTTACATTTAACTCCATACTTCTGTAAAAATTCTGTCCCAATCAGAATGTCATAGTTTTGATTGGCCAAAACTATTGCTGGCGCAGATATCACCAAGGATCTGAATCAAAGTGGCAGAGTTCTATATACTCCACATGAGATGTGGTATTCGTCCCAGCTGTCCCTTACTCCTTCTTGTGTTCCAAGTCAGGTGAGATCTTCATCCTTTACACCAGATTGGTCGAGACAATGTTAATAGGCGCTTTACTGCCAACAATTTCCCTCACCCATACTCAATTCACTAGTATATCTATATATGTACACTTGGATTATTGTAAGATAGTATATACTGAGTGTATAGTGGCATTATTAGCTGAATTGAGGGTGTGAATGATTTGCACCAATAAATCAGGAAACGATTCCTTTATCATGTTGAGGGGGATTGACAGGTTTGCCCCATCTAATTGAACTTTGGTCAATTCTTTGAGATTATTGCAGCTTAAATCTTGTCCTCTAGTTGTCGGGTGTAAATCTGGGCAACTTCTTTGATTATCTTGGGGTCAATTTCCTTTGCCCCAGATCTTGTTACCACGTTCATGTCCAAATTTACCACTTGATGCAGTTGATCCTGTACGTCTTCATCCACAAACAGATCACTGATGTCAATTTCCTAATGCATAATTTAGGAGGAACAGGCTTCTCTGCAGCTATAGACTATTCTCCATCTAGGCTGCGGGCCCCTTTCCCAATTCCTTTGCAGTTGCAGACCCTTTTGCTTGGACCACACTGATTTGATCCTTGGGTTTCTTGAAATGTACAGCAATATGTCCCTTTCCTCCAAATTGGTAGCAGACTTTCTCTTTCTTATTAATCTGTCTGAAGTCTTCAGGCTTATTCCCTGGCACAGTTTGGTTGTTCATCTTCTTAGCACCCTTGTTCCCCTTTGTGTGATTCAAATTTCATACTGGGTTTGATTTGAAACTTCTGTTTAGAACATCAAAGGTTGCTCCCAAGATTTTCAAATTGTCTACCATCTGAGAGGTAGTAATTTTCATTGTGAACATGAAAGACATCATTTGGTGCAAATTATGGTAGGTCCAAAGAGCTGCTTGTAATGCAATTCTGGCATCAAAATCATCCAGCACCTTTGCTCCAACCAGAATTTGTGATTCCTGGTAGAAATGATCAGCAAAGCTTGCTAAGGATTCATCTTTATGAAATTGAATGCCCATAAACTCTTGTTTGTGCTTTGACATGCACATTGGGCTTCTGAATCTCTTCATAATGGCCACTTTGAACTCTGTGTATGACCAGCTGTCCCCCTCCAGGTGAGGCAACAATAGATTTTGACAATCAGTATCTAGTAATTCATCACCGTCAATGCAATTTGACAATTGCTGTATCAATATATTGTCGTATTGAACAATCATAAAAACGCTGGGCGTTATCCTGATGGAAAGTCAGCAATTTTGGTGTCACCTTGAATTCTTCAGAGGTTTCTCTAGCCACTTCTCTGGGTTTGGCTACTCAGCTCACTTGGGGAGTGTTTTTGGGTTTCATCTCTGAAATAAAGGTAAAAGCGGGTGGCATGTTTCTTGGGATAGTCATCTTCCCAATTATTGTATGGGGAGTTTTTTCTTCAGCATTATTTGCTACATATAGCTCACATTTTCATTTGTGAGCTTTTAACTCCTCGACATGTTTAATCAGCCACTTGGTATCAGCGCTGAATGCTCCTAAATGAACACAATCCGCTTCACGCTCTGTTTTCAGAAATAAGACTTCTTAAATTAAGTCCCCTTCTTTCTTCTTTAATGACGTTATTTTTCCAATTAACTCATTCCCAAAAACTCGTGACATTATTGCTTCCTTCCTCCATCTTGGTGACTCTTTCTATCAAGGCTGCAAATTCTTGATGATCCACTGAGTTCAGGGCGTTCTGATTAATGGTTGCCAACTCCATCCATAGTTTTCTTATCTCATCTTTATATAACATCACTTCTAAGTTCTTTTACTCAACTACACCCCTGTAGTGAGAACCACTTTGTAATAAGTTAAGGTTATCTGACTTCTTTTTGGCCAATAACCTCTATAAATAAATCACTTGCACAGGTTCAGGTTTTGTGTGATTCTCCGCATTGTATAATAGTTGATATAATTGTTTGATAATAGTATGACAACTAAAATCTGTAGTTGAATGGAAGCTATTAGATTTCAGTCCAACGCTCAGCCAGTATTTCCTCTCAAATTACTTATAATGTCTTGGATAAGGATTCATTCCCTCATACTGCCTAACTTGATCTACTATTAGATTCCTGTTTACAGTTTCTCTGGTTAACACACAGTTGGCAGCAATCCTTGCTTTGATTCAGCTTCTTCTCTGGATCCCCGCTCAGATCCTTACTCTTTATCTTAAAGAGTCTTCTAATTATTGCACACAGAATAATATCCCTGAGATAGAATAGTACAAATGGATTCTGATAAAGTTTATTAAGCTAATGCTCTAGTAAAATAGATAATTTAAGATATGGTAAATTTGTCAAGAGAGTGTCTTTAACTCTCTTGTTCCCAGCAAGGTGATGTGGTAAGCAAAACCACATTGCTAGGGAACTAGCCATTAAGAGAATGGGAAATGAGGCACCTAGAATGGTGCTTGAGCAAAAGGTAACCCAGGCGAGGGTGTAAAGAACCACATATGATACCAGGTAAGTAAAAGACCTCCCAATTTGAGTAGACACCAAAGGGGAGTTCATCGTCAAGGGTAACTTGGCGCTAGTAGACTTGGGGGTCTCAGTATGGAGGGGACCTAAATGGCCCAAGAAAGCACCTGGGATTTGGGTAAATGGTGATAATAGGTAGTGGCCCACATAGTTGGAGACCTCCCTGAAGAGGTCCACCACCAAGTTCACCCAAGGAACCATTGAAAAAACGTAAAAATAACGGGTAAAATTTATTATAAGAAAGTCGGCCAACAAGGAATGTTGGTTGCAAAAACATATTTAAAGTGGGCCAGGGAAATTCAGGTTCTGCAGAAGTGCGCCCAAGACTTGACGCTCCAATAAACAGATGCTTCCGTATGTTTTAGTAAAATACACTGAAAGTGCCTTCACTCGAGTAATTGATTGAAGCCATATTTTACCCAAGCTTAAAATTTCTTAACTTGAGCGGGACTCAAACCCTTGCTCTCCAATCAACTGAATTGAACCATCTTTGTTTATAACATAAATCGTTTGTTTTAGTGCCTGGGCCAAGATAAGAGGCTGGGCGTTTTGCACCCCATTAGTATCAACCTGGGAATGCTTGGCTTGCACCCAGCGTTGATCTAAGGTGTGTTTTTTTTAGTACTAGATGGTCCCAACCCAAGGGGGGATTCATCGATGTGATCTAAGGTGTGTTTCAGGTCAGAAAGAGCCTGAAGTTTCACCTTCTGGGCCTCCTGTCGCCCAGCCTTTTCTTTAGCATCAGTTCCTACTGTAAAGTCATCCAACCATGACAAAATTATGATCTGGAAAATTATTATTATTTATTAGTGAATTTTAGGGAATTTATAGTGGGGAGTTTGATGCCTAACCCTCATTTGGAACCTACTTGATGAAACGGCAGCCGTTGCCATTGAATCACCCATTCTCAACTCAGCCTTGATGGTTTTCTCCATCCTAGCTAGGATTCCATCATTGGACATCCTTGAGACCTAAAATGGAAAGAGTTGGAAAATGTGTCCCTATAATTTTTCTCTCAATCCAATTGAATCAACCATATTTGGCAATCTACCTGCTTAGGTAATGGGACTTGTTACCCATTAAGGCGGGTCTTGAATCAACTGATCAATTTGCTAGTTGCAGGTGGCATCACTTGCCTCTCAACTTACTCCTTAATTTCCAATTAGTTGTTGATGAACCTGACTGATCCCAATTGGTAAACATGATAGTCAATTAACTATCAGATTCCCCTATTTTGTCATTAACTCTGCTTGATGAGATCATAAGCATTCATCTGGATTAATCCCCAATGTATCTGACCAGGCGAATAACCTAAAATCCCCTGAACATAGTTACCCCAAAATCAGGGTCAACTGATATACAATTCACCTCACATTAAATAATTATCCCCTAGCAATCCCTGGTAATCTAGCCAGCTGGGAATATAGGCAAAAATTCTAACGTACTCTCACTTGCCCCTGAAGCTAGGTGGTCTACAGCTCTCTGATCCTGCTGTAGCCCTGGATAATAATAGCTACAACCTCCTATTAGGCACTGGGTTCCTTATGGAACATGCTGCTATTATTAACTTCAAGGATAACTTTATTTCTATATTAGGATACCGCATTCCATTACTTTTAACTTCTGCACTTAAGGAAAAAGGGAAGCAGAAGTTGAGGACGTGCCTGTTCAAATCCCCTGCCTCAGTCATTTATTAGAATATTGAGTGTTGGGGTCCAAAGTTAAGCTGCCTCCTCCCATGATAGAGGCTGAGGAGAAATGCTTTTATATTCTCTCCTCGCGTCATTACCATACCTCTTCAGGCCAAAATCCTGGTGGACACTGGGATCCAGTTGGTTCCCCTCCTGATCACTTACTTGAGATTTCTAGTTTACCTAATCCATCTGTATTCGAAGCTCTCCCCTGCTCAGGGGTCTTAGGCTCCTCTTACCAAGGCATTGTCACTGTTCTTCTAGCCAACCTCACCCATTCTCCTAAAGTCATTGAACTAAATCTATCACTTATGTCCTCCTCTTGCCTTGTGACCAAGTGATGGAGGTTTATGGCGTTGGTACCCTTTGTGATTTTGGTTTAAAGGAGCTCCCTGTCATTGCTGCAGTGCCCATACAAATCAGTTCCAATTTGTTGGCTGAGCAAAAAATGGCTGCAAAAGCTTTAATTGATGAATATTCGGATATTTTCTCCTCTGAACCCCACAATTATTGCCATATGCAAGGCTACAACGCCAGGTCAATACTGGAGATTCTTCTCCTTTTTCGCTCTTGACACTATCAAAAATCAAAAACTGAAGAAGCCCAGGTTACCCTCAAATTAAAGCAATTGCTCAATGCTGGCCTCCTTCAACCCTCTTGTAGTCCCTGGTCCTCCCTCTCCTGTTGATTAAGAAAAAGGATGAAAGCTATCATGTTGTTATGGACTATTGACAGTTGAATTATATTACATGTAAGGACAGCTACCCATTGCCCCACATTGACAACTCCTTGCAATCCTTATCTGGCTCACAATATTTTTCTGAAATGGACTTAGCCAGCAGCTACTGGCAGATTGATCTTTCCACTGAGGATAGTGCCAAGTGTACCCTCATCTCTCATGAGGGGTTGTTTGAGCTCACCCATATGCCGCAGGGGTTATGCAACGCCCCTGCCACCTTCCAACGGGCTATGGACCAGTTGTTTGGGGACCTTAAACTTATGTGTGCTAGTCTACCTCGAAGATGTTACAATCTTCTCTCAAACTTTTACTGCTCATCTCAATCATCTTTGACAGGTATTCTAGAAGCTATGGGAGGCCTCCTTGAAACTGAAACATTCTAAATGAAAATTTTTTGAATGAGAATTGAATTTTTAGGACACAAAGTGACGCGGCAAGGAATCCTCCCCATTCAGTTCAGGTCTCTGCCATTGAACACATGCCATTTTAAAAAATTTATAAGACGTCCAAGTCTTTCTGGGATTGGTGGGCAACTACCGCTAGTTTATCTCTCACTTTGCTGACCTTGCTGAGCCCTTAGTTGAACTCCTACACAAAAATGTGCCCTTTTTTGGGGGCTCTGAACAGCAACAGTCCTTTGATTCCCTACACACTGCCTTGTTATCATCCCCTGTCTTAATACATCCTGACTTTGAGCAATATTTTGTTCTCTTCACTGATGCCAGTGACACCGTTTTTGGCGCTATCCTTTCCCAGTTAGACACAGACCAAGTTGTTTACCCAGTTGCTTATTTTAATAAAGACGTTAACCAAGGCAGAGCAGAATTACTCAGTAACTGAACATGAGTGCCTGACAGTTTTACTTGCTATAAAACACATCCACCCCTATTTGTATGATAAACAATTTACAATTGTTAACAATCATTCCTCCCTCTTCTGGCTTTGTCAAATGTAAGATCCTGATGGGAGGTTTGCTCGCTAAGCCTCAGGCTCCAAAATTATAATTTTTCTATAGTTCACAGAGCTGGCGCAATTCATCAAGGTGTGGATGGGTTATCCCACCTCTTTATTTTACATGTAACTATCCCCAAAAGTGGATCAACTTTTTGAGCTTCTCCATCACCCTGGATTGTGGCCTCAAGAATCTTCAGACGTTCAATCCCAATTAATGAAGATGGCTGCTAACGCTAAAGTTATCAATGGTGTTTTAATAAAACAGGTTAGCACATCTTTTCTGCCCTATCTCTGCCCTTCGCTTCATGCTGAAACTATCATGGAGACCCATAAAACCCTTGGGCATGGGGCTATAAAGAAAACCCTTGAGTGGCTAAGAACCAAATGCTACTGGGAGAATAAGGCTGAGTCAATTCATGATAATTTGGAAACTTTCTTAACCTGACATTCACAGGATAAGTCCAATCCATGCTTTAAATTTAAGCTTGTAGCCCCTGGGGCCCCCTTTGATACTGTTAGCATCAATGTTGTAGGTCCATTTCCTGCAGCTGTCTATGGCTATTGCTATATTATACTTGCCATCATCATCTAACAAAGTGGGTTTAGGCCACTTCAGTTCCTCATGCTACTGCTAGAGCTACCGCCCTCTTCTTGTATCAACAAGTATTCTCCCATTATTGTTGCCCACAGATACTCTTATCAAACAATGGTACAAATTCTAATCTCTTCTATAGTTCAGGAATTAACTTCTCTGCTAGGTATAAAGCACCTTTTCATGACACCATATCACCCTGCCACCAATAGCATGGTAGAGCATGCTAATGGTACCTTGATTTCCATTCTAAGAAAGTTGGCCGCTTTGGACCCTGTGCATTGGAATGATTTTCTCCCTAGCGCCTTGTTGGCCTAACAAGTTAGCTACCACAGAATATTTAAGATGTCCCCTTTTCAAGCTCTATATGGGTGGAAGCCATTTTTGCCTTCTAGCCTTCATCCTATCCTCAAATCAGCTAATCTAAGCAATGTAGAGCTTACCCTGCAATGGTTAACTGATGAGATCATATGTCTTCAAGCTATGGCTAATGAATTTATAAAAACTACCAATTTTAGAGAAGGGGTTCAAGTGAATGAGCACTGACCTATGCTCCCCAAATACTCTTTAGGAGATTTAGTCTTATTCTACCACCATCGCCTTGGGGGATAGAACCACAAACTTGCCACCACTTGGTATGGCCCTTATTGGGTAATACACCATAGAGAGCCTGTTTATTCTATTGCTGCTACTGGTACTGGCACTATAGTTAATTGCATCCATAGCCATTTTCTGTGCAAGTACCAGCCCCCTTGGCAAGATCTTGAGGGGGGTGTTGTTGGGATTTGACCTGCTTCCACTCAGCCTCCTCTAATATTCCTACCTCCAATACCTCTCCAAAATTTCCTCTCACCTCAACAGAGCATTATTCTCCATCACCTGACCAATTAGTCAAAGGGAAGCCTGCCATCAACTCCCCTCTGATCAATGTCAGGGTGCTGAAGATCTTGCCAGTGGAGGACATTGTTACCCTGAAAGAACTAGGATGAAAACACAGCCTATAGATATCCACTCCTTTAACTAAATAAAGTTACATTTTTACCTCGAGTTTGTTTTGATTTTGCTTATTTCTAGAGCCTCTGTTTAGTGAGCTCCTCTCTGGCCATTGGCATCATGATCACCAGTTTTATTACAATAGGTCCCTCATCACCTATTTCAAAGCTTATAGCAACTTACTGACCCCTACATTTAGGATTCCCGGCTCTCCCCACTATCAACTCTCTGCAGGATATTTTATCCCATCCATTTTGGTACGCTTTGCAGGAACTATTACCTTCAGCTACACTATCCTGACATTCACTAATGCTGGAATAAAGTTTATCCAGCAATGAACATTTCCACAATTGAAATCCATCTCTTCTGGTCCATTTTAATATACGTGCTAAATTAATGGTCAGATACTGGACTGATACTTACAAAAGTAAAATGGGACCTAAGTTGGAACATCCTCTTTTTTTGAAAAATAAGGGCATCAAAATTAATCCTGTAGTTTACGAGTTATTTGCGAACAAACAGAAAAAAAACAAAAAATATATACAGGTCGAATTGAGAGACTCGTTCTTTTTCAAAGTCGGTTAAAAATGCTAAAATGATCTTTTAAATATTTGTACCCTCCAGTTTTACAAGCAAGTAGGATTAAAACGCTTGCGGGTTAGAGGAAGCCTTGAAGCAAAGCACCTGATAGACTATGTTGGGCAAAGTTTACAAAAATCCTATATACTGCTAGAACAGCAGCATATAAAATAAGAGAAAAATTTGAAAATCCCAAATTAATTTACCAGGGTTATTATGGCTTGAGGATGACTCGAGCAAAACCAATTCCACAGCAAAGCGCTGGGAGAGATTAAGCGTTCGAAAATCTACTAGCTCGTTTATCTCTACGGTTTTGGAATTAAGGAATTCAAGCACAAGGTTTTTAATTAAATTCGGAACTAATTAAAACATAAAAATAATTTGATTATAACTATTATTGTGGTATTAAAATCAAACTGCCGATCCGTTTACCTAAAACTTTGTATATAATAAGTCGCGCAGTGTTATTTTAAGTTATCGTGATAAATTACAAGCAAACTAGCATTGTAGAATTTAATTTTATTATTTTTATTATTCGGGAGTACGCGACCAGAGACGACACACTCGAGGATAAACTAGTATTGTAGAATATAAAGGCTTTTAAAGTATATAATAAATTATAAATATCAATTTTAAAGTTGATAATCAATACAATAAAAATATTAAACTAAGAATAAGCTAAGCTGACAATCAAATAAGCCGATATCTTACAAGTGTTTAACTACATATAGAATCTATATTGTTTTATGACTTTAGATCAAATTTACTAGTATACTTCCATAGTGTGTTTTATTTCCTCAAGTCAGCTTGTAAAAATGGATATTCTTTATGATCACTATTGGAAATATTTTTGTTTATAAAGTTCAATAGCCTTTTACATTTGATAGATACAAGAAAAATTGCTGAAGTAGTTTCATATGCAACCCAGTATAATGTTATATTATCTACTTAAACACATCCATGACTGACGTACTGACTGACATCTGAAACCTTTGAGTCTGATAGGTTCAATCAATTTGGGTGAGTGGGTGAGAATTGGCAAATCTTATCAAATCTGAAACTATTGAGTCTGATGGGTTCAATCTATTTGGACGAGTGGGTGAGAATTGGCAAATATTAGCTAATAATTCACCAAAATTGCTCACCTGAAACTAAATAAAAATCAGTATTAGGGTTTTAAGTAGATTAAGTAAGCTAAAATGATCAGCTCACCAGCCATGAGGGCAACAGCTAAGTTTTAGTCCAAGTGGCTCCAGATTAGCGTTGACACAGCCTATAGGCTATGTCAATATGAGCTTGTCATATGATAAACTTTAAATACTATAGCAAAGCACAGGGTTTTAGTTTTTTTTATAAATTTAAAAATCTGCTTAATAAAACTTTTCTTTCTCATTGCAAACACTTTTGCAACCTATTCAATTCAAGACTAAATCTAGTTTGATAATCTCATAGAGGGGATTAGTCTGCGCCCATGTCTGGGAGCAGTTGGGCAAGCAAGGCAAGAGGAGCAGGCGGAAGGCCCGCGGCCTCTAACGTTCAAAAATGCCCCGGAGAATCCAGCGGAATAGAAAAAAATCTAAAAAAAACTGGTGGTCACAATTTCCCCGGAGATACTCGCGTGGCAAGCATGATGCAACCAGTACATCAACACGCCACATTCCCAGCCACTTTTGTCGGTGGAATTTGGAGTCCATATGTATCTGGACATCCAAAAAACAGCCCTATGGGAAAATTTTTGTGAAGATGTACACAAAATTTTCCTGACCGCGGTGTACATTGCACCTCACTCCATGTCACATGGTTGGCTGGACCTAGGCTTCAAAAGCAAAATTGCAGCAGACGAGGCTACAGCGGTGCGCATAGTGGTCGACCTCCCCGAAGGGCAATGGGTTGTCAAAACTAAATGCACCAGATGGACAAAATCAAACCAAATTTTCCTCACATTTGACTTTTTGCCTATTATGGTAAAACGTGATATTTTGGAGCAACACCTGAAAGATAGTCTTGCCATATATGGTGAAATACAATCTTTTGAAATGCAATGTTTCATGCTGATGCCACACCTGTGCACCAGCAAAGCCATCACAGTTCTGACCCCAACTGAGGAGATCACAAAGGACCTAACCCAGATCCTGCACTCCACCTTTATTGATATTGCAGGGCATACCACTCACCCATTCCGGGTAACCGTGGATAGCACGCCCCCCATTTGCACCCACTGTGATGCGTTCAGCCATAAGGCACATGCATGCCCTATCAAAGAGGGTATCACATTCCAAGAGCACCCCTCGGCGGCCATGACCAGCGGAGAGGCACACTATGAACCAACCACAAGCACCAAGGAGGCTTTCCCGTGGGGAGCACAAGGCTGCTACCTATTGGTAAAGCCCATCTCCCCACAGGAGCGGAAGAAGGCCAAGCAGGCCTGTAGGGCCATGGCCAAGGAAATGGCCAAGGCTAACACCACCATCCCACACTCACAATGCCAGGAGAACATGGAGACCTTCGCGGTGGAAGCAACTTGGGAATCCATCACCCAATCAGATTAGGAGGCCCAGGCTGAACAGGCCACTCAATCTGAGGATCCAATGGGAGATTTGATCTCACCCAATCGTTGCACCCAAGCCCCGGTCAAAACTAACTTGAGACCTATCCCAACCAAAAAAATTTTTTTGCCCCACTCGACAGTGCACCGAACTTATCCGCACCGCAAAAAATTCATCCGACGTCGGGAAAACAAAAAGCAAAGGCCAAAGCCAATGCGACTCTTTCTGCAAAAATTAACAAAAACCCCAATAGTGTTGCTGCTAATACCCACGCTGTTTGAAAGCCCGTGGGGACCTGGAAGAGGCTGGTGGGCCCGGGGCCCACCCCCTCGCACCTAAGGTGCGATGGGGGAAACCTTCACTCTAGGGATGCTGAATATCATTGGACTCAAGGCCTCCCCATCCTGGGCTAGGAAACTGAGTTTTTTACAAAACAATTTACCCGTGGATATCCTGGCCATCCAGGAGTCCCACTGTCCATGAGGTTCCAAGGAAGCTTGGAAAACAATGCTCCTACTATCCCTATCCTTTTGGTCAAAGCACTGTGGGGTGCTAATTCAGAAAAACAATTTTTTCAAATTTATATCTTCAGAAACATTCCTAAATGGCCGAGTGCTCATTGTCACCTTCTCATGGGCTGATGTTGCGCACACAATCATCAACATTTACGCCCCAAATGGTGCACATGAGCATCAGGAATTTTTCTCGTCGGTCAAATCCCTTCCGCTACCCCCCAATTCCTTCCTAGTTGGTGACATGAACTGTTGGCTAACCTCACCAATGGACTGGTGGCCACCCTCACCCCACGCCCCACAGGGTCATGTAGAACTATGCATTCTAAAAGCCACCCTTGGGTTAAGGGATGCGCTGCCACAACATGCCCCACTGCTCAAAAACATGATGCATCCCCACGTCCATAACAGCCAATTAAGGTCCATGACCCACATCTACCTTATTCTAGTGCCAGCGAAATTCCAACCCCACATCTCCCACTTCAAAATAACAAAAATAGAATTCTCTGACCATCGACTGGTCTTGATAACATATCACTTACCCGTCACAGTTGCAAAGGCCCCACATTGGTGAAAAATCTGCCCCCCGAGCTCGCATCACCAGGATTTTCCACGTGGGTGGAAGAGGCAACTTTGGCAGAATCGTTTGTTGCACCATTTTGTGCGGACCCTATTTCCACATGGGCAACTTTCAAAGAAGACACCATCCACCACTATTACCATCTCTCCTCCAGATGCTCACGAGCCACATCAGCGGTTATATCATGCGTGCTGGCGGAATTGGCCCACTTGGAGTCCAACATTCCAGCCACAGGATATAGCCCTGCATGGGGCCGGAAGTGGGTGGAGGCAGCCGCCCACCTCAACGCACTCGAAAGACAACACAAACATTGGGTTTGTGTCCAATACAGGGCCACACGCATCACTAAAGGTGACAAGTGCACCGCATACTTCTTCAAAAAAAATTTTGCACCATGCCAGAGCATGGCCTGCACACAGGTGCGAAGATCAGATAATTCTATTGCAGACACACTGGCTGAAGTGGCAATCGAAATGCAAAGATATTACTCCGAGTTATACCAAGCTGAACCAATTCAGCCAGCTGAAATGGCAGAATTTCTCAACTGAGCTCATATCTGCACCATTTTCTGATACCTGGAAATAATGAATTATATTACTCCGAATGAATTATGGACAGCCATTTGCGGTGCACCAAACCAAAAATGCTCAGGCCCAGATGGCATTCCATATGAGTTCTACAAAAAATATTTTAAATATATATCCCCATTGCTGCTAGCCTCACTCAACCAAAGCCTGTTGGAAACGCGCCTCCTACCAGGAGGACATGAGGCCTTTACTGTCACACTCTTCAAGAAAGGGGATAGGCTTGACTTAGCCAACTGGCGCCCCATTTCTCTAACAAACACAGACACCAAAATTTTAACCAAAATCATGGCTAACCGTTTAGGGACTGTAGCATCTGCCACCATCTCCCCAGAAAAATTCAGTTTCATCCCCAGAAGGTCAATTTGGGATAACGTGCACTCTGTGGCTAATGTGTGTCAGTCCACAGCCTCTGGGGCACTTGTATTATTGGACCAACAAAAGGCCTAGATAGAGTAAACTGGGAATACCTTAGGGCCTGCCTCCATCAATTCCGCCTACCCCCCGCTTCATTAACTGGGTGATGCTGCTCATGGAATCTGCAACAATGGCAGTGCGTGGCCCAGGCTTCCTAACAGAAGTAGTCCCCCCCAAAGGGGCCTGCGACAAGGGGACCCCCTCAGCCCACTCTTATACAACTTCAGCCTTGACCCACTACTGCGAAATGTGAATGCCCACCTCACTGGGGTCCATGTGCCAGGCCAGACCCCAGTCAAGATGTTGGCATTTGCAGATGATTGCGTAGTGGGGGTGTCTAATAACAAAGATGCACATACGCTTGAAGCCCTCTCTTTTAGGAATATTCCCAGGTAAGCAACGCGGCACTGAACGCCTCCAAAACTGAAATCATCCTCCTTGGTCAGTTTCAGAACTGCTGGGCCCCAGCAAGTAGTTCCCAACCCAGCCCATCTGCTCGCCCACATCCACGCCTTACTAACTCAACACACAATGCTCCACTGGTGCTCCCCTTGTGCCACGTCCTACCATAGGACCGGTACGCCATCTGGGCGTGTGGATGGAGGCAGGTGGATACGCGTCAGCAGTAATGGAGGGCTGTATACTGGACAACGTGACGAAGCGAATAGCTCTCCTCAGAGCCCACCCTACTACCCTCACTGGCAGGGTTGTTCTTGCCAAATCTATGCTCCTATCCAAAGTCTGGTTCGGAGCCCACGCCATCCCCTTCTCCCCAAGCTTCTTCAAATCCCTGTATGCTTTGCTGCAAGGATGGCTTTGGTCAGGCCACCCTCCACCAGTACGGCTAGAGGTCATGTTTGGCCCTCATTATCATGGTGGCATGGGCCTGCTTGACTTCAAAGCCCATGCCGCCAAGATCCTGGGCACCTGGATCGCGGCTGTCACTGCTCCTACACTCCCATCCCAACACTGGTTCTGCGCGGCCTGCTCCAACTTTTCCCAAGCCTTGGGCCTCAATAATCCATCAAACCCCCACTCCCTGATGAAATACCTCGCTTCACACACATCGGCCACAGGTCCTCACGGGACAAAAACCCACTACAAACGAATCCTACTCTCCATGTGAAGCGCAGAGTGGAGAATTTGTATTAGTGGACATACAACCCGAAGAGGCCGCCCCTCTCCTCAGTTCACACAAGAGGTACAGGGGCTACCCATCCATGATGGCGTGATCCCCATTCGACCCCATGTCCTATCCAGGGTGGACTACCTGGACATGATGGACATCCCTTATTCCATTGAAACCCAAAAGACTATCTGGAAATACGCACACCATCCTCTGTTGCAGCCTCAAGTCCGCTCCCATGTGTGGCGCTGCCTGAGGCGGGTGTATCATACAGCTGAGCGCTCTAACGCTTTACACTCATCCTGTGTTGTGTGTGGCCAGTATGGAACGCTGTTCCACCGCCTGGAGAAGTGCCCTACCTCTAAAGTGATATGGCGCGAAGTCCAACATCTGCTAGGCCAGGATTAAACGCATCCCTTCAGTCTGTCAAGAGATATGGTTGCTTTATCAATGGCCTCCCCCCTCCCACCCTCCCTCCGTGCTCTGGTGGTTGCAATCGCCATGTGGACTATCCACACGATTGTCTTGGATGCCATCGCTGGCTCCATCCCCACCCTCCCTGAAGCTGTCCACAGATTCTGGTCTCATTTGGTGGACCACTTTCAAGCGTGGATGTTTGGATATCTCCCACCACGTCGCTGACAGCTGGTCTCCTCCTGGTTCCCAGTCTGGTTCATCAAAACAGACCCCTTCCTCCACACGTGCTCAATAGTGGCTACGGTCCCTTCACACGTTCCCTCCCCCTCCCCATAAGTGGCGTTCCCGCTGGCAACAAGAGATAGCATCGCTTCTCTGGGGTGCCTCCCCTGGTACTAAGTTTTGTCTCGTCTGAGTCATATTTGGAAGTGTCCATCCCATGGTCAGCCTTCCCCGCAATAAATTAAATTAAAAATCTGCTTAATTTGGTTCCACTAATTAATAAAATACTTTTGGAAAGTTAAGTAGTTGATTTAGTAGTTTGGAAGACATGTCACATACACAATGATATAAATATTTAGTTATGTTTCAGGTAGCAGTTTGGTGTTATTTGATCAGTTTGATAGTTTAATTTTGTTTGGCCAAGTGGTTGATGGCTTTTGGTCAAAGCAAAAGGACACAGTTTAGTTTTGAGGGGTGATTAGTTATTAGCTGATTTGATAATTTCAGTCAGGCTTTTATTTAATTATGGCAAGCTGACCAGGGGACAGATATTACCAATGCTCAAAAGAGCTAAAGCTTAAAATTAAACTACAAGAAAGTTGAAATGAGATGGATGGGTCCACTTAAACTGATGCAAAATTCAAACAAAACACACCAACCAAGCCAGAAGTGGAAACCACTATTCATCCATGGAAGTGGGTGAAGAGGGATCAGGAGGCTCTTCTTCCTCATCTGTTGTGGACATGTAGTGGCACAACGCTGATAGAAATGGTGTGGACGCATCATGAAAATGGGGGTCAAGATAACAAATGGGTGCTTTCAACTCAATGTTTACTATGAGGAGGTGGAAATATAGTCTGCAAGTGCTTTTTCCACCTCAAGACATACTTTAGGTAGGGTGGCAATAGTTACAAGTTTGTTGCAGGTAATATGGGTCTTTGGGCCAAACTTTGTGACTGCCACAACTTTTTTAAATGTTGAATTTGCCACCTGATATTATCAGAGATGTTCTTTTTCTGGTTTAGAAGCATGGTACTAGATAGGATAGGAGGTGAAAGACCCATAGCCAGTACTGCAACTGATTTTGCAATAGCTTTACAGGTTGGGCAATATTTAGGGGGAGGCAACTGCCTCTTCAGCTAGTTGGTGGTCACTTTGAAATGGGATGGCATCAGGGCAAGGCACATAATGGTGCTTTGGGAATTGGGCTGCATTTAGTATTGATGTACATTTCAAAATGAAGGGGCCCAGCCCATTCAGACTCAGGTATAAGCTCGCCCAATTCATCAACCTCAACCAAATAATCCCATTGATTTTGGTTGAATTTGATTGGGTTATTTGCATATGGGTTATCTTTTGCATTTGGCTGGAAGGATGGTTTAGAACTTACTTTAGTCCATTATGGCTCCTGATTGGTGGGTTCAGGAGAAAAGGTTTGGTGAGGTAATTTTTAATTTGTTGATTCAGTGGTTGCTATGGCTACCACTTTGGGGTGGGGGAAGGGCAGTTCCCCATTCAAAAAATGTTATTAGATTGGTTATGGGGTCATCATGCATAGAGTTGGGTGTGGATGCCATGGCTCATGAGATGGAGTGGCAGTGCCATTTCAAATGGTCCAGTTCAAAACAGGTAGGGCAAGTGCACCCTCCATCCAATCAGGCCTAAAAAGGATGGTCTGGGGTAGAGGGGATAATGGTGTGGGGGGATTGAAAGGGCTATTCGTGTTGATACAGGATGGATAGTCACAAAGGCGCGGGGGTCTGCAAGGTGAGTGGCTCCATTGGAAACCACAAATTGTATCATGGGATCAGAACCATATTACAATAATCCAGTGAGAATATTTTAACTAAAGTTTGGGTGGTAGGTGGGTAGGGAGGCCTGCAAACTGAACCACAAGAGTGGTATTAGTGGTCAACTGGGTACAAGTAGTTGGGAGGGGGGTGCTCTGGAACACCAGGGGACGGTAGCTGCTACTGCAGCATCAACTTCACTTGAGAAGCCAAGATCAAAATACCCCTTGAAAGGGTGGAAGTTGAAGCCTGCAGGCTGCATAATAGCCTGGGATAATTCAATTATAGCTTTATTTGAATATTGGAACAACTTGCCATATTTGACCTGAAGGCTGAATTGCATGTTGCTCTGGGAGATCACAAGGTAGCAGTGTGGCACCGCCTGGGTTTGGGAAGGATGTAGGGCTAAGTCCTTAGGTTGGACATAGCATGTTGAAGAATTCAGAGGGCTAGCCAATCCAGCTTAAGCACATTTTAGCAATAGCCAAAAAAACATTAGGAGGTGGTGCACCACTTCCCCATGTGGGGGCAGCGGGCGTTGAATTCATTGATATAGGAAACTTGAATAGGGTGACGAGTGGAGCTGTTTTTACAAAATTTCAAACTATGATTTGACCAAAAGTGAGCGAATCAAGAGAGAGAAGTAAATTTAAGTTCAGTTAGGTTTAACTGAGTGGTTGGTGGCTTTTGGTTGATTTGATTGAGCAATTAGATTGGCTCAGTGGTTATTCTTTATCTATAATATAAAATTTAAATTAATTAATCTGAATATTTGAAATTCTATAGACACCTTAGCAAAGCATAGGTAATGAATACTAGTATTTGATTATATTTATTTGAGGCAAGCTGATCGGAGGACAGCCATGATAATATTCTTAGCTTTATTTATCCATCTTGACATATGGATAGATACTCAGTGTGGCCATTTGTCCCACGATTGACCTTCCATGTATAGTTTTTAATTTATTTTTCCAACAGTGGTTCCCAAAGTGGTTCATAAGACCTCTTGTAAGGTCAAAGCCTAACATGGGTGGAATTTTTGAGACTACAAATATTAAAAACCAGATAAAGAAAATATGTGCAAAGATTAGATCAATTAAGCACATAAAGCATAATTGCAATGGGATTATGTTAATAAACCACTGTCAATAACTAATTGCAATGAGATTAAGTCAATTAATTGCATATCAAAACTTGATTATAATGTTACTGAAATCATTCCTACTACCTTTTAAAATAATATGCAAAACACAATTCCAGAAGATCAGAAGAAGAATAGTACTATGTCTAATCTAGTACTAAAAAAATAGTACTATGTCTAAAAATCAATTAATTTTAGGTAAATCCAGGAAGCTGAATATAATATATAACTAAGATATTCATACTGTTAATCTTTGTGCTTAATACTATAATAATATAATATGCAAACACTGTTAAAATAGTTTTTAAAGTGTTATCAATCCTAAGCTACCACCTCAAATACAAGAAACTCCCTTCCACCTTTTCCCTATTGAAAACCTGTATCTGTAGGCAAGTCCTATACTATCATAACCACCATTTCTTATACCAGGATATATCAAGTATCCTTGTCATACTAGATTAAAATCCTTGGTTATGATAGCTCATGGTTAGCTTCTCTAACCAGGTCATTGATATACAAGTGCATGCTTATTTGACTGCCCAAATTTATAACATATCCTGCCATATTTTTAGTAAAAAGCTTTGATATTTGCCTTTTTAACAAAAAGTTATTAAATGCTGGTGCAGATATTTTAACTAGTAAAGCATCTGAAGGAACTCATAAAGAAGCAGTAGGACGCAGTTAGATGCAGACAGTGAGTGTGGCCAACCACAAACCTGTAATTTACCCTACAGTTCCCTTGCCTAAATAAATTAACTTTAACTGAAATGAAAGAAGGTCTCACATTGTTGGGCGCATATTTCAAAGCTTATCCTAATACTATTCAGATGATGCATGGAAAACTATTAAAGTGGGTAACAATTCATTGCAATGTTCTTAGTTAGATATAAGGGCCTTAGATGAGAGTGAGAATTTGTGTGAATATTATGAAGTATCTAAAGGCCAGTTGTTAGCTACAGTGACCACCATTGTTATCAGATTGCAGCATGAATTTTATTTACAAATCTTTAACAAAAAGGCCAAACCATTGAGTAATACATTCATAAGTCCTTGGTGAACTTCATGAAGGAAGAATTAGATGAGGATATGAGAGCGCTATATTTTAAACAATAGTTAAAAGCTCACTTAGAAGATTTTTTCATACACCACCCCATCACGCTACACTTAAGAAAAGTCATTAAGGTCACCTAGAATCTAACAGTGGGCATTGGAATACCAGGAGAGATTTAACTCAAAAAGTACTAAGATAAAAATACTAAGACCTTCATTTCCTCATTAAAAATGATACACAATTTTATCCAGTATTAAGTGTATATCCAAAAGCTAAAAAAAATTTAAGAACTATGACTTTTCTGGACAGTGAGGCCTTATGTATTTCATCTTAGAGCATGCATTGAAATGCTGGGCTTTTATGCAAAGAGACCCTTGATTAAGTACCCTTGGGAAATAATAAACAGACTATAGCTTTCCGCTGCTCATGTTACTTTGACTTGAAGTTTGGGGTAGTGAAATGCAAGTTGAGTTTGGGATCTGCGTAGTTCATACCATCCTGTAATCATTGGGTATCCTTAGTGGACATAGGTTGAACTCTAGCACAAATATGGAAGGAACTCTATCACTATTAAGCTGAAGGACAAGATCATTGAGTGTGTGTTAGAATGTCATAAAGGTTTGAACATGTCTGCAACAGTTTCTCAGGGTGGTTCATTGTTGCCTTGAAAAGATTGTATTACTGAGTATCTCTCAAAATGGGCTTTAATGTTTGTAGAGGAGTAAGCCAAGAAACTATCAGCTCATGGATCCTTTGATCAAACAATTGATTTACTAGAAAGGAAACAGCCCACCCTTTGACCTATTAAAGTTGCAATCAGAGGGAACAAATTGCCCTGATAAAATACCTGGACACAATACTTAAGAAGGAATTTATATAAGTTTCCCGCACTCCTAGTTCATCACCATTGTTGTTTGTTAATAAGAAGAACGGTGGACTATGGCCATGTATAAACTACCAGAAGCTCAATGATATAACCATAAAGAACTGGTATCCCTTGCCTGATGATGATCACTTGGTGACTAATTGTCTGGAGCTACAATTTTTCCAAAATTTGACTTGAAGGACGCATTCAACCAGATATAGATAAAAGAAGGTGATGAGTGGAAAACAACGTTTAAGACACAAGTTAGGTTATTTGAATATATAGTGATGCCATTTAGTTTGTGAAGCGCACCTAGCACATTCCAACAAATGATTAATATGGTGCTGGGTGGCTACATGGACCACTTCTGCGTAGCCTAACTTGATGACATTTTGATCTACACCAAGATGTAGAATGAATGTTTACTGCACTTGAACTTGGTCTTTGAGAAGCTTGGAAAGTACAACTTGCATGTAAAGCTATAAAAATGTGAGTTTGCTTAGGAGGAAGTTGAATTTCTTGGTTGTGTTGTGGGCTGGAATGAATACACTATGTCACCTAGAATTTTGTAAACCATCACATCTTGCTTATACCTAATATTTGGAAGGATTTTCACAGTTTCCTAGACTTGGCAAAGATTTTGAAGGGATTTTATCAAATGCTTTTCTTCTATTGTGTTACCCTTAACCCAGATCACATCAGAAAGTGTTCTGTATAAATGGTCCCAGGTGGCGGAAAAAATAATTTCTCGTTTGAAGCCTGCCTTTGTTTCTGAACCAGCGTTGTCAATGCCCAACTATGAATCCTTTTGTGGTTAAGAGACTGAAGCTTCTAGAAAAACGCTTGGGGGTTGTTAGAGAAGTTTATAATAGTAGGCTGCATCCCATAACTACTATTCCAAAATTTTTATCCCAGCTGAATTTAACAACCATATCTATGGCAAAGAGATACTGGCAATTGTTAATACCTTATAACACTGGAGATGGTACTTGTGTTGGGCAAAGCACCCCATGAAGATTATAACTAACCATAGGAACCTTTTATACTTATTTACTCCACGCCAAGTAAAAAATGAAAGGCAAGATGGGCTCTTATCCTTGCTGATTATTATCTGGAAATTGGATATAAGCCTGGGAATAATGTGTCACCAGATTCCCTAAGTCAACGCCCTGATTTGATGCCTGCAGAAGGGGAGTTCACAGAGTATGACACACAGGTTCTACTAAAGACACAGAACCCAGTGGACCAGCTCTTTTACTAATTCTGGTGAGATGGGAGGATGATATCTTAAAGGATCAGAAAGAAAATGCATTTTGTAAAGGTATGAAGGCTGACCTGAGCCAGAACTTGTTTAGTAAATGTTACATTTAATAATTTCAGAAAGGACACTTGGACTGTTAGAAGCAATGTTCATATGTGCCTGAAGGGTCCCAATGATTAGAAATTTTTCCTTAAATACCATGACTCAAGGTTGGCTGGACATATTAGGAAAAATAGGATGGTAAACCTCATTTAAAGAGCTTACCGTTGTCCTGTATTGGTTAACAAGGTCAGTAAGTACCTGATTAGATGTGAGATTTGTAGGCATACTAAGGCTAGGACGGGCCATCCTTGTCATGGTTGAAAAATTTCATCATCCTTGGGACTAATGATAAAGACAAAGCTGCATGCAGGGAGTTCAAGAAGGTGAAGTTAGCAGGCCTCCTTAACCTCAAGCATACCATAGACCAAAGCTGGGTGAAGGCAAAATATACCCAATTTGGTCCTATGGATGAAAGTGAAGTTCAGCCCTATATGAGAGCAGGAGCATTAAGATGAACTAGCTTTGTAATAGAGAAAAACAGTTTGCTTCAGTTTTGGGTAAACATGGACTTGGAACCAGTTTGATTTTCGAAAATTTCATCTCAGGTCAGCTGCTCCTACAATTAATTAACTGAGTTTGGTCAATTACCCAGTATAGTGTATTTCCTGATGGAAGCATGCACCTATTGGTGCGCCTCAGCTTAGACCTGCTTCCCTCAATTGATTAATTTTCTGAAATCCCTTAAATTTCTTATGTTGAGTCCAGTCTCTCCCATTGGTCGACTTCCCTTACAATAAAACCCCTTTTAGTACACCGTTTTTATACTTATGTTATCTTAGACGTTCCTGTGTGTGGACCTCTTCTAGAAGGTCTCATGCAACGTTAACCATTTAATTTTAACAATGATAAATCTATCCGTCCGTGCACCATTGGGCCGCCCAGGTTCCCTCCAACCTAGGACGCCTATACCTTACCTTTCCATGCACTGCGTTGCTCACTTTTGGTTCCTACTTCTAATGGTAACCTTAATCTACCTGAGTTACTCTAGCTCATGCACCCTCTTCTGGGCTCTAGTAACTTTTGTACTAACAACTAGTTCCCTGGCGTTGGCTTTGTGCACCATGCACTACCACTATGGTAACAGGAGAGTTATAGACGCTCTCCTTAAATTAGTCAATCAACTGCTTATTTTTATGTGCATGATTCTTTTCCATGTGGGACTTTTGCAAAGTGCACATGGTGGGTGCCAGCAGATGACCATGGCCACCATGGGGCACACCCCTGGTTTTGCATTTTTCTGAGGTTTGGAGCACTCCGGCGTTATTCTTGCTATCTCTGACCAGAAAGTACCCACCCTTCTTGCTCATACCATTGGATATGGACGCTTTGCGATCTGCTAATCATTATTCCCCAACTTTTTCGCCAAATTTAATAAAATTGACACCACAAAATCATTATTTCCTCAGAACCGCATTTGGACAGTGCAGTTGGGATTGCTGCTGAAGGGCCTGGCAGTGTTGGCCTTGGATAACGTTGTGCAACCCATCATCAAAAAAGGCATAGGGTTGTTCTTGACTCAAAATGTGTTTTATAAAGCCGTTATTCTAAATACTACTTAGCTAGGTCTCTTTTCTTACAATTTTGACGAAAATACCATTCCAGTATATGGAATAAAGCCTGAGAATCCCCTCCTGTCCCCTACCATGATCTTTAGAACTCAGGAGGAGAAAAAAGAAATTACTTTTAAGATATAAAACTGTTTATGCCCCAGCAGAAAATATGGGGAGATATATTTCCTCAGCAGTAAGAATGGCTAAATATCCCTCCCCATTTTATGATTCAAAGACGCACCTTAGGGAAATGGTAGTCCCTGAAGAAGTGTTTAGTGGAGAAGTGCTGGCGTTCTCTGCTTTAGATAAAGACCATTTGAGGTATTTTCTACTTACTGCTATCCTTTCATCCCCTTTATAAAGATCAGCACAACTATTTTAGTAGATACTGGAGACTCTGAAAACATTTATTGACCAAAACCTGGCCGACTACCTTGAGCTGAGTTATGTACCAGGTGGTATGGTTAGGGGAGGGGCTTCCCAAGATATTCCAACGCTGAAGGTTCTGGGGTTGGTGGATTATTAAGTTGGAAACTATCATTTGTCCAACCACTTCCAATCTATCATAAACCTCTTATACCCCATTATTTTGGGTGTAGAGTAGTGGCGAAAGTTTAATGTCATGACTAATTTGAAAAATACCTTATCCCTCACTTTGAAGAATGGTCACAAGTTAGTGGTCTCTTTGGCTGAAGCCAACTTTCAGGGCAACTTGTCCCACTGCCAAATATTTACCCTCTCAGTCTTGCCCCGTTGCTAAAGCCCTCTGTGGAGGCTCCCTTACCTTCCTGTTTGTAGGTGTTAAAATCTTCGTTTGATGCAGCTTCAGCAGATGAACTACCTAATCATTCTGAGTTTGACTGTGAGTTCAAGCTCACTGTAGATCTGGTGCGTATATTTTCCCCCATTTAAAAATTTGACTGTCCAGAAGGAAGAGACTTTAGACGTGTGGGTTAAGGAGCAGTTAGACAAAGGCGCGATTTCTCAGTGTACCTCTCCTGTATGCTCCCCACTTCTTTTGTGGAGAAGGCCAATGGAACAATCACCATTGTGTGGATTATGGGACTTAAACAACGTCACTGTACCAGGTCTACATCCCATCCCTTTGGATTCTCAGATTGCGCGCTATGTAGAGAAGGCTAAAGTCTTCTCCAAACTGGATTGCCTCAATGCATTCAATTAGATCCGGATTAAGAAGAGACAGGAGTGGTTAACCACATTCTGTATCAGAAAATGGATTTTCCAGTTTCGGGTTAAGCCCTTTGGGCTTAAGAATGTCCCTGCTATCTTTCAACGCAGAATTGATGCAGCGTTGGGGGACCTGCTGTGGGTATGCGTGGTTGCCTACATGGATGATATTTTAGTGTTTTCCCCTGATCATAGGTCAAATGCAGTACACCTTTGGCAAGTTGTGGAGAGGTTAAAGGCAGCCAGCCTTATTCTGAAGATCAGTAAATGTGAATTTTTCAAGTTAGGTCACTTTTCTGGGCAACACCATGTTTAATCAAAGACATATGATAGCTCCAGATAAGGAGAAGGCAATTTGTGAGTGGCCAACCCCCACTTCAGTCAAGGAATTGAGGAGTTTTTTGGGGGGCGTGTACATTCCTCAAGAAGTTCACGCCCAATCTTTCTGAGGTGGCAGCGCCCTTGTATAGGGCTAGTGGTGCAAAAGTGCTTCAGTGGTCCCCCGTTTTGGAGGATTATTTCCAAGCAGTAAAATGCATCCTGTTGTCCACATCCGTCCTTCGCCATATAGATCCTGAAAAGGAGTTTATTGTGTCTATTGAAGCCTCCAACTTCTCCATAGCGGCTGCCTTATTACAAGTAGGCAAAGATGGTATAGAGCATCCGGTAGAATAATTTTCTAGAAAAATGTCTCTGCCTGAGTTAAACTATGCAGTTTATTACAAAGAGTTATTAGCAGCGGTGGAGGCGTAGACTTATTGGCGCCATCACTTGAATGGCGCTTCCCAACCTTTACATGTATGTACAGATCACCATGCCTTACTGTACTACTGCGCACCTCATGTCTTAACTCCATGGCAGACCCATTGGCATGAGACCCTTGCCCAGTTTTCATTTTATTATGAGTTCACCAAAGGTAAGGAGAATGGGTTGGCGGATACTCAGAGCCGCAATCCCGCATTAGCTCATGATTAAAAGAAGGTAGAGGTTCATAACACTCTGTTGATGATTCCGCCAAATAGGATTGTGTCTCAACTTCCCTCTTCCCCGGCCAGCGGGCCAGTGCTTGCACCTCTGATAAATGCGGAGGAATACACTATGTTAAAAAAGGTAGTCCTTTCTCAGCTGCTATCAGATGAATATACTATGGTACTTTCTAAGAGCGCTCTGAATCAAGTGGATCTATTCAGGGGTTATCATGTAAAGTATGAGATGGTGTGGTTTCAGGGGCGCCTATGGGTTTCTGCTGGACCACTTCGCCTGGAAATCATCCAGAACCATCTTGACGGAATCACCATTGGTCATCTTAAGAAACCGAAGATCTTGGAGTTAATTTAATGCACCTACAATTAGAAGGGATTACTTGCTCAGGTGGGTCAGCATTGTAAAGAGTTCCTGATCTGCAATCACATGAAAATAGATCATCATCCTTTAGCGGGTTTTCTGGTACCATTTAAAAAGGCTGAAGGGCACTGGACTTCACCATTGGTGGATTTCATTGTGGAATTACCTTTTTCTGATGGTTATGATGCCATCATGGTGGTGTGTGGACCATTTTATGAAGTTCACCCACTTCATTCCTTGTATAACAAAAATAACCGCGACTGAGATGGCTAGGCTCTTCGTCACTCATGTCTTTTCTCTTCAAGGGGTTCACCAAGAAATTATTAGTGACTGGAAACCCCAGTTTACCTCTGTCTTTTGTGGAAGAGTTGTGTAAGACTCTTCAGATTCGCCACTGCCATTCAACTGCCTATCACCCCAATCATATGGGCAGACTGAACAAGTGAACCAGTTCTTGGAACAGTTCCTGCGGTGTTACACTGCCACAGATCATTCAGATTGGGTTTCTCACCTTCCTATAGCCCAGTTTAGCTATAACAACACTGTGCATGCTTCTATTGGTTATTCCCCGTTTTTCGCCAACCATAGTTTTAAACTCGTCTTTAGCATAGAGCGCAGTTGCGGATCCAAAGTTGAAGCGGTGGTGGACTTTGCAAGACTATCAAGAAAGTACACCAGGGGTTTCCACAAGTTTGGAGGCGGCAATGCAAGTATATAAGGAGAACACTGATGGTAAGCGACGAGTGAGTCCAGCATATAAGGGGGGATCTCGTGATGCTTGATGGATTCAACATTTCTATCAAGAAGCCATGTAAAAAGCTGGGACCAAAGAGGATTGGCCCTTACCGTGTGGTTAGAAAGGTGGGCCACGCCTAATACCAGGTAGATCTTCCCTCTTCGTTTCAGATCTTTTTGTCTTTCATGAGAGCAAATTGACATTATTTGATGGCCCCCACCAGAGTCTCCTGAGGCTTATCTCATGGATGGGGTGCCAGAGTGGGAAGTGGAGGAGATAGTAGCCTCTCAAAGAGTAAAGAGAGGACTTGAGTACCTGGTATATTGGAAGGGATTCAATGCAGCAGAGAACAGTTGGGTACCAGCGCGTGACTGTGAAAATGCCCAAGACCTGATTAAAGCTTTCCACAAGCATTTACCCCGGCCCGCCGGATCTCAACCAAAGCAAACCGTTGATAAAATGAAGTTGGCCCCAGCCCATAAGGACTTTTCCTTGGCGCAAGCCACTAGAGGGGGTTGAGCCCCAAAAGGAGGAGAGGGTAATGTCATGGTTGAAAAATGACATAATCCTAGGGACAAGTGTGAAAGTCAAAGCTGCATGCAGGGAGTTCAAGAAGGTGAAGTTATCAGGCCTCCTGACCTCAAGCATACCATAAACCAACGCTGGGTGAAGGTAAAATATGCCCAAGTTGGTCCTATGGATGCAAGCGAAGTTCAGCCCTGTATGAGAGCAGGAGTGTTAAAATGAACTAGCTTTGTAATAAAGAAAAAAGTTTGCTTCAGTTTTTGGGTAAACATGGACTTGAAACCAGTTTGATTTTCGAAAATTTCATTTCAGGTCAGCTGCTCCTACAATTAATTATCCAAGTTTGATTGATTACCCAGTATAGTATATTGCCCAATGGAAGCATGCATCTATTGGTGCGCCTCAGCTTAGACCTGCTTCCCTCAATTGATTGTTTTTCTAAAATCCCTAAAAATATCTTATGCTAAGACCAATCCCTCCCATTGGTCTACTTCCCTTACAATAAAACCCCTTTAGTACACCATTTTTATACTTATGTTATCTTAGACGTTCCTGTGCGTGGACCTCTTTGAGAAGGTCTCATGCAACGTTAGTCATATAATTTTAACAATGCTAAATCTATCCGTCCGTGCACCATTGGGCCGCCTAGGTTCGCTCCCACCTAAACGCCTATACCTTACCCCTCTGTGCACCGCGTTGCTCCCTTTTGGTTCCTACTTCTAATGATAACCTTATTCTACCTGAGTTACTTTAGCTCACGTACCCTCTGCTGGGATCTAGTAACTTTATTACTAGCGACTAGTTCCCTGGCGTTGGCCCTGTGCACCATGAACTACCACTCTGGGAATAGGAGAGCTATAGACATTCTTTTTATAACCCTGAAGTTCAGTTAGAACCATTAAAGTTCTTTCAGTAGTCTTGTGAGCCGGTTTTCCTAAATTTCATATTTGTGTTACCCCAATCTCAAGGGTATAATGAAAAATGGGTGGTAGTTGACCAGTTTACAAAAATGGCTCACTTCATTTCCACAACCATCAATGTCACAGCTAAAGTGACAGCCCAACTATTTATCAAGAATGTCTTTTTGCATAGTGGAATACCCAAGGAGGTTATCTCTGACAGAGGCCCACAATTCACTTCACACTTTTGGAAGCAGATTATGTCAGACCTTGGAAAATGAGATGCCTGTTTACTACATATCATCCCCAAACAGACGGACAATCTGAGGGGGATAATAAGGTTTTGGAGAAGTACTTGATGTGTTATGTGAATGCTGAACATAATAATTGGATTGAACTGCGACCAATGGCCCAATTATGCTACTATAACCTGGATCATCTAAACATTATAATGTTGATAATAAAGGCAAACTAGGGCCATGATGTGAATAAGGAATTGGTGCCAACTACTGAAGCTGATAACCCATCAGGAAGGGATTTTATTGAAGGATATCTACCACCCCATGCATTGTGACTACCAAACTTAACTTAAGAAATGTAGATTTACAAGGATTTTCAGGAAGAAAAAGTACTCAGAAAAAGATTAGAAGTTAGTGTCAGGGCTCAATGACATAATTGAGGGCACAAATTGTAAGGATAAAGCTGTTCATCAGAGGGTAAAAAGGTCAGGTTGGCAGGCCTCCCTGAACTTAAACATACCATGGGCCAGCGCTGGATACAGGTGAGATATGCCCAGGTTGGTCCTGGGAATGTGCGTGATGCTCAGCCTGGTATTACAGACAAGGCGTTAATTTGCAAAATATACGTTCCTCAATCCTGATAGTTTTTTACAGTTGCTTGAGGAACAGGTTTTTGAAACCGTTCCAATTTTTAGATCACTAAATTGGTTTGAGTCCAGTTACAATCTATAACTTGAGTTTAGTCAATTTTGAGTTGCAGGATCCTGGATGATTTAGCATGTGCCTATTGGTTTGCTTAGGCTTAGCACCACTTCTGCTGATCAACGACTCACCCCCATTGTTTAAGTATGCTTCCATGAGACTAACTTTCCTTGTTAATCAACTTCCTATTAATAAATCCCCTGTTAGTTTACGTTTTTTAATACAGTATCTTAGGAAAACATGTGCATGGACCTCCTCGAGGAGGTCTCTAACAATGTTAGCCATATTTTAATAAGAATATCTACAGTATCTGATGCACCGCTGGGCCACCCTGGCCCCCTCCAGATTAAGGCACCCAAGCACTCCAGAACAGTTCTCCGCTTGGTTATGGACTCCCCTCTGGGGTCCTACCAAGTTTTGTTTTTTATTTGTTATCAACTACTATCTACCACATTGTACACCCTTGACCTCGGTCCCTTTGGCTCCAGCACACTCCATGGTGCTCTGTTTACAATACTATTAATGATTAGCTCCCTGGTGGTTTGGCTTTGCATCCTGAATCACCCCTTGGGGAATGAGATAGTTACAGACACTCTCTTGATATTAGTTGACTAACCCCTTTACCTTACATGCACTAGAATTATCTGTGTCAGACTTTTGCTAAGTGTGAACTGAGTGCACCAGCCATTTTTCACGGCTGCTATGGGGCTCACCACCGTTTTCTCATTTGGCCAATGGTTGGTGCATCTCAGCATTATTCTTGCTACCTCCAACTGGGAAATAACCACCCTTCTTGCTTGTACCTGTTGGATTTGGGCGCTTTGCAATCCAGGTATTGTGATTCCCCAACTTTCTCCCAAAATTTACGAGAAAAATTTAATTAAAGTGATTTTATCTTGGCACCACTTTTAGATGGTGCAGGTGAGATCATTGATGAAGGGCCTGGTGGTGATGGCCTTGGATAACTGATGCACAACCACTGCCAAGTTGGGTATGGGGTCATTCACGCCCCAAAATGCGTTTTATAATGCTAATCCTTTAAATAAAATAAGCCAAATACCATCTTCTGTGGCTCTAGTTTGAAACCCATTTCATTATACCAGATCACCCCAGAGAACCCACGCTTGACCCCTACCATGGTCCACAGAACACAGGCGGTGTAAAAAAGGAGTTAATTTTACAAATTAAAAATGTTAATGAAACTGCTGAAGATATGGTGGGATATGTAGCCTCAATTTTAAGAGTGGCTAATTATACCTCTCCACTATATGATGCAAAAACATACCCTGGAGGCATGCTTATGCCTAATAAAGAGTTTTCTGGTGAGAGGTTGGCGTTTTCTACTTTAAATAAAGACCATTCAGGATATTTTTTGTTGACTGCTACCCTTTCATCCCATTCCAGGAGTTGTCAGCGCAACTATTTTGGTGGATACAGGAGCCTCTGAAAATTTTATTGACCAATAATTAGCTGACTACCTTGAGTTGAATTACATTCCAGGTGGTATGGTTTTGTGAGGGGCTTCCCAAGATTTCAACGCTGAAGGTTCTGGGGTTGGTGGATTATCATGTTAGAAAATACCATTTTGCAGACCGCTTTTAAGCAAGAAAAAACTTTTGTACTCATTATTTTTGGGAGTATAGTGGTGGCAGAGTTTGACTTCAGGACCAACTTGAAAGAAAATACCCTGTCCTTAACATTAAAGAACGGTCATATATTAGTTGTCCCTTTTTCTGAAGCAAACTCTTAGGGCTATCTGCCTAACTGGACCATGATCCACACTCTCAGTATTGCTCCATTGCTTAAGTCCTCTCTGGAGGTACCCTTACCTTTCTGTTTGGAGGGGATGAAATCTTCATTTGATGCGGATTCAGCCAATGTACACCCAGCTCATTCAGAGTTTTAATGTGGGTTCAAGCTCACCGTTGATCTGGTACATACATATTCTCCTATTTACCCTTTGACTGTATGGGAGGAAGCGGCCTTAGATGTTTGGGTTAAGGTGCAGTTAGCTAAAGGCGCAATATTTCAGCGCACATCCACAGTATGCTCTCCACTTCTCTTTGTGGAGAAGGTTGATGGTACCTTATGCCCAAGTATAAATTATGGGAATCTCAAAGATTTCAAAGTACCAGACTTGCATACCATTGCAGAGAATTCTCAAGTTCTTAGTATGTGGAGAAGGCAAAAGTCTTAACCAAACTGGATTGCTTAAACGCTTTCAATCAGATAAAAATCAAGAAGGGCCAGGAGTGGCTAACCACATTACATAAAAGAAAAGAAATTTTCCAGTTTTAGTTTATGTTCTTTGGAACTAAAAACGCCCCATCTATATTTCAAAGCTGTATAGATGCAGCTTTAGAAGACCTGCTGGGGGTATGCATGGTAGCCTATATGGATAATATTTGTTGTTTTCCCCTGATCATGAGTCCCATGCAGTACACCTTTGGCAAGTGTTGGAGATGTTAAGGGCTGCCAACCTTACGCTGAAGTTAAGTAAGTGTGAATTCTTAAAGTCCAAGGTCACCTTCCTGGGCAGCGTCGTTTTTTATCTAGGCCACATGATAACTACAGACAAAGAGAAGGCGATTTGTAAGTGTCCCACCCCAACTTTGGTTAAGGAATTTAGGGGTTCTTGGGGACATATACATTCCTTATGAAATTCACATCAAATCTTTCCAAGGTGGCAGCTCCCTTGTATAAGGCGAGTGAGGAAAAAGTGCTCCAGTGGTCCCCCATTTTGAATATGCCTTCCATTTGGGTAAAGTTCACCCAGTTGTCCACATCCATCCTTTGCCATGTATAACCCATAAAGGAGTTCATTGTGGCTACTGATGCCTCCAACTTCGCCATAGCAGCAGCCTTATTACAAATAAGCAAAGATAAAAAAAGAGAATCTGGTGGGGTATTTTTCTCAATAAATGTCCCTTCTTGAGTCAAACTACGCTGTTTATGACAGAGAGTTATTGGCTGTTGTTGAGGCGCTGAATTATTGGCGTCATGACTTGCATGGCTCATTTCAACCATTTTGCATTTGTACAGACCACCTTGCTTTGCTGTACTACTGCGCACCTCATGTCTTGACTCCACATCAAACCCACTGACATGAGATTATAGCCCGATGTGTGTTTTCTTAAGAATTTACAAACGGCAAGAAGAAAGGTTTGGCGGATGCTTTGAGCCAAAACCTTGCACTAGCTCCCAATATTAAGGAGGTAGAGGTACATAACACCCACAAAGTAATTCCTCCAGGTAAGATTGTTTCTCAATTTCCTTCTCCCTTGGCCCATGAGCCAGCGCTTGCTCCTCTAGAAAATGCGGAGGTGCATGGTATGTTCTAAAAGATATTCCTTTCACAGCCTTTGTCAGCTGAGTATACTATGGTCCTCGCCAAGAGCGAGTTAAAATTGAGAGGACATTACCATGGGTTACCACATGAAGGATGAGATAATGTGGTTCAAGGGGAACCTATAGATTTCTTCCAAACCACTTCTATGGAAAACATCTGAAACCATCATGACGGAATCACCATTGGACATACTAAGAGGTGAAGATTTTGGAGCTTATCTGCCGCACTTATAATTGGAAGGGATTGGCTGTGCAGGTTTCCAGGTATTGTAAGGAGTGCCTGTCTGAAATCAAATGAAGCCAAAATGCCAGCCACTAGCGGGGTTGTTGGTACCAGTTCAAAAGACTGAAGGGCCTTGGACTTCTTTATTAGTGAATTTTATAGTGGAATTACCTGTATCTGATGGCTATGATATCATCATGTAGTGGTGGACTGTTTATAGAATTCTACCACTTTATTCCATGCAGAACCACAATAACCATGGCAGAGATGGCTAGGCTCTTTATCTCTCATGCCTTTTCTCTTCAAGGGGTCCTCAAGGAATAATTAGCAATTTTGGGCCCCAGTTTACATTTGTCTTTTAGGAAGAGTTATGTAAGGCCCTTATGATTTGCCTCTGCCATTTGAATGCCTATCATCCCCAATCATATGGAAAGACTGAACGAGTAAACCAGTGCTTGGAACAGTTCCTGCGGCGTTACACTGCCACTGATCATTCAGATTGGGTTTCTCATCTTCCCATGGTTCAGTGTAGCTATAACAACACTCAACATGTGTCTATCAATTGTTCTCCATTTTTGCCAACCATGGTTTTAACCTCGCCTTTAACATGGAGCCAAGCTGTGGATCAAATAATTGAAGCAGTGGTGGACTTTTATAGTACTATCAAGAAAGTACACCAGGGGGTTTCCACGAATTTTAAGCAGCAATGCAAGTTTATAAAGAGAACGCCTATGGAAAAAGAAGGTAGGTCCTGCATATAAGGAAGGGATCTCGTGATGCTTGATGTTCAAAATGTCCATATCAAGCAGCCATGTAAAAAGTTGGGAGTAAAGAGGATAAGCCTTATTGCGTTGTCAGAAAGGTGGGCCACTCATAATACTAGTTGGATCTCCCCCTTGTTCTGGATATTTGCAATCTTTCATGAAAGCAAGATGACATTGTTTGAGGGCCCTCACCAGAGACCCTGGAGGCTTATCTTGTGGTTGGGGCACTGGAGTGGAAAGTAGAGATATAGTAGCCTCATACCTAGTAAAAAGAAGGCTTGAGTACCTTGAATCCTGGAACGGATTCAATGCAGCAGAGATCAGTTGGGTACCAGCATGCAAATGTGTAAGTCTCAGGGAATATTCTCTGGGTGTCAATTGTGCCATTTTTCCATTCCCGAGTAAGAAGGTACCAAAGTGGATGGCTGTACCCCTCGTTACTCAGGGTGATCTCGCTCACGTGGTAGACAAGCGCTGGGTGACAGACCTTCCGCTTCAGATCCCGCCCCCAGTACCCACACTCATCTCAGCAGAACTGTTGCGGGGAATTAGTGAAATCTGCATTAAGATCATTGAAATAAAATTGATTGCAACTAATTCAAGTGGCAATTAGCCCAATGCTCATATTTCAAATGGGTGAAAAGGTATGAGACCGATCTATTGGCTGGAATGCCCAACAGTTGCGATTCAGTTAACTTGATGATTGGAAAAATCTCCCCCTCCAAAATCTGTTGGGCATCACCTCCAATGGGCAGGTAATAGCATTGGACACCATTGATGAGGTTTTAAAGCTTCCTTCTGGCAAATTGGGCATTGCGCCTGATGCAACGCCACTGACCAAACAAATGGCCCAGCGACCAAGCATGGGCGGGTTGGGCGTCCCAAACCTGTTCCAAACCAAATGGGTCCACCCCTATGTGGGGTGGCCTTGGGAGATTCCCACCGCTCATTGGGCCAAACACCATCACGCCAACCATCAGAAATGTAGCTGAGCCTTGGTTCAGATGTTTGAGGTTGAACTGATAGCAACTCGGCCCACCGCTGAATTTTTTGATGTTGGTTCCCAGGGAACTAACCTGCCCATTCTCAAATAATTCGCCGGTTAGGTCAAACTTGTAAGACCTGATCCCAGCTTGTTTTCCCTCCAAATTGACTACTATTTAATCAGTCGCATTGCACTGAAAAAATTGTTAGAAAATTTACTCCTTAAATTTTCCATAAAAAACCCTCCCCAAAATTTAGTTTTCATATGTTGAGAATTAAGCCGCCTTTTCCGCTGGCACTCTCATACCCCTCAGGGTTAACAGCCGTGTTGTCTGGTATTCTATTTTGTGCCTGTATGAAATTCTGGCTCACTGGAAGATATTGGTTGAACTCCTTTCTAGTTCCATATTCGTCATATCAGCAGCAGTGCCTCAGGGATTCTGGCTTACCATTCAGGTGCTTTGGCATCTGGGCTGGGAGGCCAGTCTAATTTTACTTGCTGTTCGCCTGACAAAATGAACCCATGCCCAGGATCTAATCAAAGTTTGAACGAGCATTTCCCCAAGGCTGCAGGACCTATGTTGCAGCAAACTATCACCACCATGAAGCTGGCCCTAGCCCATAAGAACTTTTCCTTGGCTAAAGCTTCTGGAGGGGGTGGAGCCTCAAAAGAATGAGAGGTAATGTCATGGCTCCATGACATAATTGAGGGAACAGTTTGTAAGGATAAAGCTGGTTTCCAGGAGGCTAAAAAGGTTAAGTTAGCAGGCCTCTCTGACCTTAAACTTACCCTGGAACAATGCCATGTACAGGTAAGATATGCCAAAGTTGGTCCTGGGAATGTTCTTGATGCTTGTCCTGGCGTTACAGAAAATGCGTTAGAATGTACCAGCTATGTTCTCAATCCTGACGGTTTGTTACAATTGCTTGAGAAGCATGGTTTTAAAACAAATTCCAATTTTAATATCACCAATAAGGTCAAGTCTGCTTGCAATCTATGATTTGAGTTTGGTCAATTTTGAGTTACAGAACTCTGGACAATGGTAGCATGTGCCTATTGGTTTGAATAGGCTTAGCACTACTTCCGCTGATAAACGACTCACCCCCATTCTTTAAGTATGTTTCCATGAGACTAAATTTCTTTTTAGTCAACTTATTTATTTATCAAATTTTTAAAATTGTTAAAATTATAAAATTTTATTTGAGGCATGCCAAACAGGGGATGGACATTACCAATTTAAAGTAAAAGCCCAAAACAAACAGGGCGATAAAACAAAAGAAGTTAAAAACCTCCAGTCAGGCAGGGAGCGGAGTACCGCTAGCCCACCATGGCAGAGGTGGAGGGAGAGTCAAGAAGCTCTTCTTCAGGAAGAACTTGTATGGAAGATACATATTTATTTGTAGAAGCAGACAAAATCAGAGAGCAAGGGAGTTGGGGCATCGGCACGTTGGGGTTGGAGGAGGATGAGATAATGGTTACTTACTTAAAGGTCAGCTTGGAAGTCAGCCTCAATTAACCATGTAACATGACGTCAGCTTGGATGCAGGCATCTGGGAGTTGGGCCAAGCTGGTGATATTTTGCTGGGTAATTTTAAATAATTGGTTTGAATGCTGCTAGCTTTACAACATGCATGACAGCACTATTGGAATTATTATCCAATTTGGTGATTTCCTCCCATGCTACTTTGGAGAAATCAGAAGAAAATTGATAGTGCTCAGCCCTTTGTGAAATTGATGCGTTGATTGTGCCATTGCTTTGCAGAGTTAGTGGAAATGAGGTGAGGCCACCGCTGCTAAGGCAAGCTGGTGGTCACTTTGGAATGGGATGGCATTGGGTTTAGGAACAAATTGTCTGGGTGAGAGGGTTTTGTCAAAATCAGAGTTATAAAATTCAGCCCAATCATATTTATCTAGGCCTTCTTCACCAGATTTGTCACCCTTATTTGTGACAATTTTATCTGATTAATCAACTTAAATCAGTAGGCCTCAATTTAGGAGAGTGTCTATAACTCTCCTGTTCCCAACATGGGAGTACATATGCACAGGACCCATTCCAGGGAGCTAGTCATTAGTACTAAAGTTACAAGAGCCCAGCTGAGGGTGCTTGAGCTAGAATACCTTAGGTCAAGAATGGTTATCATTAGTGGAAATAACCAAAAGGGAACCACGCGGTGCTCAGAGTGGTAGTATATAGGCGCCCTAGGTTGGAGGGAACCTGGGAGGCCTAATATTGCATGGCACAGATAGATTTATAGTAGCCAAAATTGAATGGGTAACATTGTGTGAGACCTCCTTGATGAGGTCCATGCACAGGATCGTCCAAGATAACATAAATATATAAAAACGTTGTACTAGTGAAGGGGGCTATTATGAGAGAAGTTGACCAACGGGAGAGAATGGTATTAACGAAAAAGATTTAGGGAATTCAGGAAAACAATCAATTAAAGGTAGCAGGTCTAAGCCAAGGTGCACCAATAGGCGCACGCTTCCATCAGGCAATAAACTGTACTTAGTAATAAAATGAACTCAGGTTATTGATTGTAGTAGAGGCCAACCCAAGCTGTAAATTTTAAAAAACAAATGGGTTCTGAGGTCCCATTTACAGAGAAACTGAAGTGAAACATTTTTGTTCATCACAAAGCTAGTTCATTTTAACGCACCTGCTTTTGTATAGGGCTGAACTTCCCTTGCATCCTTAGGGCCAACCTGGGCATACCTCACCTTAACCCAGCGTTGATCTATGGTATGCTTAGGTCAAGGAGGCCTGCCAACTTCATCTTCTTGGACTCCTGACATGCTGCTTTGTCATTAACGTTTGTCCCAATTAGGATGTCATCTTTAAGCCATGACATTACCATCTCGTCCTTTTGGGGCTCACCCCCCATCCAGGGGCTTGCGCCAGGGAAAAGTTCTTGTGGGCTGGGGTTAACTTCATAGCGGCTATGATTTGCTCTAATTAAGATCTGTCATTCTAAGGAAAAGCTTTTGAAAAAGCCTCAATCAGATCTTGGGCATGTACACAGTTGCACGCTGGTACCCAACTGTTTTCTGTAGTGTCAAACTCTTCCAAGAAACCAAGTGCTCAAGTATTCTTTTTACTCTGCGGGAGGCTACTATTTGCCTCCACTTCCAACTATGGTGCCTCATCCACGAAATAAGCCTTGGGAGTCTCTGGTGGGGGCCCTCAAATAGCGTCAATTTGCTCTCATGAAAGACAGAGAAGATCCAACTTGAAGAGGAAGATCTAACTGGTATGAAGCGTGGCCCACCTTTCTAACAACGCGGTAATGACCAATCCTCTTTGGTCCAAAATTTTTGCATGACTGCTTTATAGGAATGTTTTGAGCATCAAGCATCATGAGATCCCCTTCTTTATACGCTGTACACTCATCTATTACCATCAGCGTTCTCCTTATATACCTGCATTGCCGCCTCCAAACTTGTGGAAACCCCCTGATGTACTTTCTTGATAGTCTTATCAAAGTCCACCTCCGCTTCATTTTTAGATCCACAACAAAGCTCCATGTTGAAGGCGGGGTTAAAATCATGGTTGGCAAAAAATGGGGAACAACCAATAGAAGCATGCACAGTATTGTTGTAGCTAAACTGGGCATAGGAAGGTGAGGAACACAATCTGAATGATCCTAAGCACTGTAAAACCGCAGAAACTGTCCTAAGCACTGGTTCACTCGTTCAGTCTGCCCATCTGATTGGGGGTGATAGGAAGTTGAACGGCAGGGGCGAATTTAAAGAGTCTTACACAACTCGTACCAAAAAACTGAGGTAAACTGGGGTCTCTGATCACTAATAATTTCTTAGGAAACCACGTGAAGTGCAAATGCATGGGTGACTAAGAGCCTAGACATCTCAGCTGCAGTTACTGTAGATCTGCATGGAATAAAGTGGGTGAACTTCATAAAACGGTCCCCCACTGTCATGACGGCATCATAACCATCAGAGACAGGTAATTTCACAATGAAATCTACAGATATAGAAGTCCAAGGCCTTCCAGCCTTTTGAACTGGTACCAACAACCCCACTAGAAGTTGTTGATTTGGTTTCATTTGATTAAAGATCAAGCACTCTTTACAATACCTTCCCACCTGCATGGGTAAGCCCTTCCAATTGTATGTGCGTCAAATTAGCTCCAAAGTCTTTGATTTCCTAAGATGACCAACGGTGATTCCGTCATGATGGTCCTGGATGAAATCCATGTGAACTGGCCCAGCAGGAACCCATAGGAGCCCCTGAAACCACACCATCTCATCCTTTTTGTGATAACCCCTGGTTAGATCCTCCTGATTCATTGCGCTATTAGCAAGGATCATTGTATATTTGGCTGATAACGGATGAGAAAGGACTATCTTTTTGAACATACTGTATTCCTTCGCATTTTCCAGAGGAGCTAGAGCAGGCCTGTTGGCTGTGGAAGAGGGAAGTCGAGACACAATCTTACCAGGTGGAGTCATCAACTGGTTATTATGAACCTCTACCTCCTTTGGATCAGGAGCTAATGCAGGATTGCAGCTCAAGGCATCCGCTAACCCATTCTCCTTGCCCTGGTAAACTCATAGGAAATGCAAATTGAGCAATGATCTCATGCCAATGGGTCTGCCATGGAGTTAAGACATGAGGTGCGCAGTAGTACAGTAAGGCATGGTGATCTGTACATACATGTAAAGGTTGGGAAGCGCCATTCAAGTGATGGCGCCAATAAGTCAACGCCTCCACCGCTGCTAATAACTCTTTGTAATAAACTGCATAGTTTAACTCAGGCAGAGACATTTTTCTAGAAAATTATTCTACCGGATGCTCTATACCATCTTTGCCTACTTGTAATAAGGCAGCCGCTATGGAGAAGTTGGAGGCTTCAATAGACACAATAAACTCCTTTTCAGGATCTATATGGCGAAGGACAGATGTGGACAACAGGATGCACTTTACTGCTTGGAAATAATCCTCCAAACCGGGGGACCACTGAAGCACTTTTGCACCACTTGACTTATACAAGGGCGCCGCCACCTCAGACAGGTTTGGTGTGAACTTCTTAAGGAACGTACACGTCCCCAAAAAACTCCTCAATTCCTTGGCTGAGGTTGGAGTAGGCCACTCACGAATTGCCTTCTCCATATCTATAGTTATCATGTGTCCTTGGTCAAACATGGCGTTGCCCAGAAAGGTGGCCTGGGACTTGAAAAATTCACACTTGCTGATCTTCAGCGTAAGGCTGGTTGCCTTTAACCTCTCCACAATTTGCCAAAGGTGTACTGCAATCGACCTATGATCAGGGGAAAACACTAAAATATCATCCATGTAGGCAACCACGCATACCCACAGCAGGTCCCCCAAATCTGCATCAATACGGCGTTGAAAGATAGCAGGGGCATTCTTAAGCCCAAAGAAAATGACCCAAAACTGGAAATTCCCTTTTCTGGTATGGAATGCAGCCAACCATTCCTGTCCCTTCTTAATACGGATCTGATTGAATGCACTTATGCAATCCAGTTTGGAGAAGACTTTAGCCTTTTCTACATAGCGCGCAATCTGAGAATCCAAAGGGATGGGACGTAGATCTGGTACAGTGACGTTGTTAAGGTTCCCATAATCTATGCAAAGGCATAAAGTTCCATCGGCTTTCTACACAAAGAGAATTGGGGAGCATACAGGTGATGTACTCTGAAAAATCGCTCCTTCAGCTAACTGCTCCCTTACACACATTTATTGCTTCCTCACATACAACCAAAGGGTAAATTGGGGAAGGTATACTCACCAGATTAACTGTGAGCTCGAACTCACAATCAGACTCTGAATGAGCAGGTAACTCATTGGTTGAAGCCGCATCAAACAAAGATTCCAACCCTCCAAACGAGAAGGTATAGGTACCTCCAGTGAGGGTTTCAACAATGGAGCGAGACTTAGGGTGTGGATATTGGGCCAGTGGGACAAATTGCCCTGGAAGTTAGCCTCAGACAAAGGAACAATTGATGTACGACCATTTTTTAAAGTTGGGGATAGGGTATTGTATCTCAAGTTGGTCCTGACGTCAAACTTTCGCCACCATTCCATTCCCAAAATAATGAGGTACAACAGGTATTTGATAACTTGGAAACAGTCCATCAAAAGATACTTCCCACTCGATAATCCACTAACCCTAGTACCTTCAGGGTGGGAATTTTTGAAAAACCCTCCCAAACCATAACACCCAGCAAGTAACTAAGCTCAAGGTAGCTGGCTAGGTCTTGTTAAATGAAATTCTCAGTGGCCCCAGTATCCACCAAAACAGTAGTGCCAATTTTACCTGAAGGGGATGACAAGGTAGCAGTTAGCAAAAAATACCCTTAATTATCAATATTTATAGCAGACAACGCCAAAACTTCACCACCAACATATTCTTCAGGCATAATCACGCCTCCAGGGTGAGTTTCTGCATTATGGAATGGAGAGGGATAGTTGGCCACTCTTACTACTGAATCCACATATCACCATATCTTCAACAACTGCATAAACGTTTTTATATTGTAATTGTAACTCCTTTCCCCCCTCATGGGTTCTGCGGATCATTGTGGTGTTAATTTGTGGGTTTTCTGGGTTAATTCCATACACAGGAATAAGTTCCATATCTGAGCCTTTAGATGATAAGTATGGATCAGTTGTATATATGGCAACACATTATAAAACGCGTTTTGGCTGTGAAAGACCCTATTCCCATATCAGCAATGCGTTGTCTGACGTTATCCAAGCCATCACCCCTAGGCCCACCTTTGAGGATACCACCTGCACCATCTGAATGCGGTGCTGAGGTAAAACCAATTTATTTGAATCAATTTTATTATTTTTGGCGAATAATTGGGAAATCTTAACTCTTGGACTGCCAAGCATCCATATCCACTGGGTACAAGCAAAAAGGATATTTACATTCCAGATGGAGGTAGCAAAAATAACGCTGAGATGCTCCAACCTTTGGGAATAATAGTAAACAGTGGTGAGCCCCACCGCAGCCATGACCAACAGTTGGCGCACACCATTTGACTTTGTGAAAGTCCCACACAGAAAAAGTTCATGCATGTAAAGTAAAGAGGTTGGTTAACTAATTTTAGGAGAGTGTCTATAACTCTCATATTCCCAGCATGGGAGTGCATGGTGCATAGAGCCCACACCAGGGAACTAGTCGTTAGTACTAAAGTTACTAGAGCCCAGCAGAGGGTGCTTAAGCTGTAATAACTGAGGGCGAGAGTGTTTAGAAGTAGATAGAAGAACTAAAACTGAACTAACAACAATTCTGGAGGGAAGACATCTCGCTTTTTCTTTCTCATAACAATCACTTTAGTTACTATGATTCAATTTGAACAGCAAATTTGGATAATCACACACAGGAAAGATGGGCGACTTTATCAATAAAAATAATACAACATGGGCGAGTGTCACAGCGAGCGGTGCACTTAACGGTGCAACTAAGGACAAGAAACGCCCTGGATGGGGACCAGGAACCCAATCCATAAAGAAATTGCAAACTCAGACACCATCTGGGTCTATGGTACTTACTGTAAAGCACACACAATATATGTACATTCAGTTCAACCAACCCTTGTCAAAGGTGGAGCACGAAATCAGACTCTTCCTTGGGGATGAGTCACCGACCCTGTGGGAGAAAACATGTGAGGCACAGCCCTCACTTTTCCCTCACGCGGTTTATGTAGCCACCAACAACATGAGCCATGGCTGGATCAATATTGGCTTTGAAACAGCCGGTGAAGCTGATGCCGCAGCAAAATCTGTGTGGAAATTGCCCTCCCTGAGGGCAAAAAAATTGAGTGCACCGCGCGCACCAGATGGAACAAAGTGAAAACTTTGTTCATCTCTTTGACTCGCTCTCCTCCAACCTTCCTCGTAAGGTAATTGAGGAGGAGCTCTGCAAAGGTCTCATGGCCTACGGAGAAATTCAGCATTTCAAATTACAGCGATTTCACTTGATGCCCAACCTGTGCATGGGCAAAGCTATCGCCATAATCAACCCCTTCCCAGAAGTGGAAGAGGACTTATCCAGAACTCCCCGCACAGCAGAATTTCACTTCACAGATGAGGGCCAGTCAGCCTCATTCTGAGTTACACTGGAACGCGCACTGCCCATTTGCAACCACTGTGGCTCACTGGGCCACAAGGAACATGCATGCCCTGTGAAAGAGGGCTTAATGGAAAATGATTTTTGTGAGGAAGCAATGGACGAAGATAATGAAAACTTCACCAAAATGACTGACGGTCACCACCCATTCCACTGGGGTGAAGATGGACTATACTCCATTGTGGACCCAGTTAAAAGCAAACAACTTAAAGTGGCACAAAAAGCCCGCAAGCGAGCAGCAGCTGAAGCGGTGGTACATTTGGAGTCTACCATTAACCCCAGACAAATTTGGGAGGATATTAAAGATATTCACCGAGTCAACCAATCAGAATAATATGCCCAGGTTGAAAAATTTCACAGTAACCTGACTAGTCACAAAGCGACATTAGTCATGCACATACTGAGGAACAATGCAACCGCAATTTGGGCAAAAATGCGGTGCACAATACACCAAAGTTGAACCTCAAAAATATAAAATCCAATCAACAATCCGCATCAAATCAACATGAGACCTATGCGGGAAAAGTTGATGCAAATGCAAAAAACTGCAATTCCCTTGAATCATTGGGTCAGATCAAGGGAACCAACAATGGCAGTGAAAGAGTTGGAGTACAAACGCGGAGCATGGCTAAAATAAGCCGCGGTGGGATAGGGACAGAGGGCCCTCCCAACTGCTCCTGAGGCGCCGCGGGCACCTCAGTGTCAATAGGGATGCTAAACATCGCGGGAGCCAGGGCTTGTACGTCCCAAGCCAAAAAGCTGGAATTCCTGCAAAAACCTCTTGTAGACATCTTGGCCATCCAAGAAACCCACTGTCTATAAGGGGAAGAAGGATCCTGGTCAACCAGGGTTGCACCATCACAACCAGTATGGACGTCTCACTGTGGGGTGATTGTCTGAAACAACAAAAAATTTAAAATTACAAATTTGTCATCACACTTGCATGGTTGAGTCCTGGTAGCAACAATCACATGGCAAGAGGAAATAATTTTGATAGCATGTATCTATGCACCGTGCACTGAAACCAAGAGAAAACAATTTTTTGAAAACATTTCTACTCTCACCCTCCCACCAGATACCATTATGTTAGGCGATTTCAACTGCTGGGATAACCCCAATATGGATCGATGGCCTAATCCCAGGGGATACCCACCTGGACACATTGAATTCCACACAATGAAGGCATCTCTTGGCTTACAGGATGCTCTTCCCCCAGTTCACCACTCCTTCCCCACATGATGCGGCCCAACATACGCGAGGGAGCGCTCATATCAATGAGTCGCATTGACCACATCCTCATCCCGCAATCCAACCACTCAAGAATCTCCAAATTTATACCAAAAAAGATCAATTTTTCTGACCACCAATTAGTTATGGTGCAGTTAGCGCCAACCCAATCTCACACACAGGTGTCGCCTTGGAAAAAGCTTCACCCAGAAAATATAAAATTGCCTGAGATATCTGACTGGGTCAAAAACAAGGCTACAAACCCAGAATTTACAGCCCCATTCACTTTGGATCCCATTGGAACATGGGAAAATTTCAAAAAGGATTCAATCAACAAAACCTTACATATTGCATCACATAAGTACACCGCGGACACGGCCACAATCAAGTTTACCTTGGCAGAACTAGACCACCTGGAAATAAATACTCTGAGATCTGGCTATAGCACCAACTGGGGATTCAAATGGGCAGAAATTTATGCCTGACTTATCAATCTCCTTCAAACACCAACACAGAATCAAATTATTGAACAAAGGTAAGTTCATAAAGGAGGAAAACCTGTTTGCAATACTTTTTTCACCAATTCCACTCCTGCAGAAACCAGCCCGCATGCACACAGATCTGCAAGACCAATGGCACCGTGGCAACTGACCCTGAGGAGGTCAAGCCGGAAGTACACCACTATTACACCAAATTATATCGTAAAACGCCAACAGATTCACAAAAAATTAAAGAATTTATACAAACTGCTGAGATACAAAGTACACCACTGAATTACAAATTTTATCCCTTATTACATGGGAGGAGCTTTGGGAGACAATTCGCGGTCCACCACGTAGGAAATACCCAGGGCCTGATGGGATACCCTACAAATTTTACAAAAAGTATTTTCAACAAATCGCCCCCCTCCTATTGGCGTCTATGAACCAAAGCTTGTTAGAAACACGCCTATAACCAGGAGGCCATGAATCCTACATTATAACCTTGTATAAAAAGGGTGAGAAGTTGGACCTGGCCAACTGGCGCCCAAAAGCACTCTCCAACACTGACACAAAAATTCTAACAAAAATTTTAGCAGCTAGATTAGGCGCAATTGCATCTGACGTCTTATCACCCAACCAGTTTGCGTTTATACCAGGGCGTTCAATATGGAACAACATACACCCTGTTGCAAACATTTGCCAATCAAAAGCAACTGGTGCCCTGGTCTTCTTGGATCAGGATGAGGCGTATGACTGTGTTAGCTGGCCATACCTAAAAGAATGTCTACATGCCTTCAAGCTCCCACCAAGATTCATAAAATGGGCGATGCTCCTAACAGAATCTGCAACCATGGCTGTATGCGGCCCTGGATTCCTAACAAACAATATTAAACCACACAAAGGGCTCAAACAAGGGGATCTCCTCAGCCCACTGCTATACAATTTTAGCTTTGACCTACTCCTCCGAGTAACTGACTCACGTCTCATGGGGATAACCACACAAGGAAAACCAACAGTCAAGATACTGGCCTTTACAGATGACTGCATAGCAGGTATAGCAAACAATGAAGATGCCCAACAGCTGGAACGCACTCTAGAGGAATACTCCAAGGTGATCAATGCATCGCTCAACAAAAGAAAGACAGAAATCATTCTCTTAGGCAAATACACAAACAATTGGGCCACAACATCAGAACCTCATACCAACACACAAAAAAACCCAATTATTTTACCCTTTGCAACACCTCCCACCACCACTCCTGTCCGACACCTTGGAATCTTGCTAGAATCAGGGGATATGCTAATGAGACAAACGAAAGTAACCTGTTACAACGGGTATCCAAACGCTTCGCCTCCCTCAAGAGAAGAACCCCAGGATTAACAGGACGAGTTACAGTTGCTAACTTGCTCATCCTCCCAATACTATGGTACCTGGCCCACGCGATCGCCTTCTCACCTACCTTTATAACCTCAATTCGCGCGCTTATCCAAGGATGGCTGTGGCCTGGCTCTCACCCTCCTATACGTATGGAAACACTATTTGGCCCACGCTCAAGTGGAGGCATGGGACTAATAAAATTCGAGAGCCACGCCAATCACATTCTAGGTACCTGGATAAAGGAAGTCTTTGCTCCAGACCTCCCACAACAACATTGGTCCAGAGCAGCAAGGACTAACTTTGCACAGGCGCTCAAATTAACCAACCCACATAGTCTACCCAGACTACTTTCATACCTTGCCAAGCACCCTACTGCAATGGGACCTCATGGAACCTCCCTTATTTCAAACATATCCTATAAACTATCCACTGTATGGGATGGACCATGGAGAGCACAGGTACTATACAGGGAAGGGGACGACCCAGCCCCCAATTCAAATTAAGAAACCCAGAAAACCACCCCCAGAGAAATATTCTCGCAACAACCCCAAACATAGCTAGGATAGAATACCTAGATATGCTGGACATTCCCTATGATTTAACCACACAGAAGACAATTTGGAAAATGACTCACCACTTACTCCTACAGCTGAGGATAAGAGCAAACGCTTGGCGCTGCCTGAGAAGAACCTATAGGATAGCGGACCGTTCCAACTCCCTCCACAAAACATGTGCAGTATGTGGAGGGAGGGATCCTTACATCACCGCCTAGAAACATGCCCCCCAACCAAAGCTATATGGCAGGAAGTCGCACGCCTGCTCAAGATCCAAAACGAACAGGAATTCTCAATATCAAAGAGCTTCTTCGCGCTCCAGATCAAGTCACCAATCCCATCCACCCTCCGTTCCCTAATAATACCCATTGCAATGTGGACAATCTACACATTTGCATTAGATGCGTTCAAGGGCACGGTCCCAACCATTCATGGGGTTATTAACAGATTCCATGTCCACTTACTGGAGCACTTCCAAGCCTGGCTCTATGGATATATGAGACCAAGGCAAAAAGCGCTCATAGAATCATGGTTCCCACTCTGGTTCCTCCACACAGACCCTTTCCTTCACACCTGCTCCATAGCAGGGAAACCCCCTCAGAGTAGCGCACCAACCCCCATACCTGGCAGTCCCGCTGGCAACAAGGGTAACTTGAGTACCCTGGGGTGCCCAATTTTATATTTGTCAGTTATTCCCTTAGTTTTACGTATATTTGGTAGTGTCCTTCCCTGGTCAGCTTACCTCAGTTAAATAAAACAATGCTGGAGTGAACCACAAATTGGGGTCCATACTCAAGCGGTGCTCTTAGTGGGATTATGTATGTAGCACAGGTTGGAGGGAACCTGTGCGGCCCAACGATGCACAAGCAGAGAGAGTTACAGTTGTTCAAATTAAATTGCTAATGTTGTGCAAGACCTCCTAGAAGAGGTCCGCACACAGTTTTGCCCAAAATAACATATATAAAAAGTATAATAATGATAGGTTATTTATTATGAGGAAAGTCAACCAACGAGAGAGATTTGTCTCAAGTAAACAAATTCAAGAAAAAGTGGGGGAACAATCGATATATGGAAGTGGTACTAAGCCAAGGTGCACCAATAAGCGCATGTTTCCATCAGGCAAAGTACTATAGCTGGTAATCAAACAAACTCAGATTATCAATTGTAAGTAAGGCTGACATGAGTTGGAAATTTTTAAAAACTGAATGGGTTTTGAGCCCCCGTTCACTGAGTAATCAAAGAAAACCATCTTTATCCAATAATGTAGCTAGTTCATTTTAACGCACCTGCTTTTGTATAGGGCTGAACTTCCCTTGCATCCTTAGGGCCAACCTGGGCATACCTCACCTTAACCCAGCGTTGATCTAACGTATGCTTGTGGTCAGGGAGGCCTGCCAATTTCACCTTTTGGCCTTCTGACATGCTGCATTGGCCTTAACGTTTGTCCCAATTATGATGTCATCTTTAAGCCATGACACTCAAGGATTTTGGTTCACAAGAATATTTGATGTAGAATTTGGGTGGGTTGTAGTAGTCAAATGGGTTGCTTGGGTGTGGATTTTGGTCCAAGTATGACTTTGATTGGTCAGTTTGTTCACAGGGCGGTGAGTGTGTTTGGAGGTTTTGGTGGGGGCTGATTTCCACAATGGCTCAATGTGTGAGAATGTTGGGTGAGAGGGGTAACAAAACGCCCCATTCTGACGTTGTTTAAACAGGTTCAGAAATTGTAACTACTGAATTGGCATGAGTACAGGACCATTTAGAGTGGTCAAGCTCAAAACAAATGAATAAATCTGACAGTTTTCTATTGCCATGAGCCTAAAAGAAATGCTCCAGTGCCACAGCAATGCGAGCTTGGGGGATTTGTTGGGCAATGGTAGAGTGATTTGGGATGATGGTGGCAGTGGCTCGAGGAACATCCAGGCATTCTGCACCAGAAAGAACAGTGAAGACAAAGTTGGGCTGAGTGCCATAACCCAAAAGCCCTGACATCAACTCGTCATATAGATCTGGGGCAGGAGATGTGAAGGGAGGTTGGAAAATGACACCACCAGTGTAGTGTCATCAGGGAGACAAATTTAGGTAGTGGGGATGGTGGTATTTTTGTAAATTAGTGGAGCCAATGCCGCTAATGCAGCATCACATTGGTTTATCATTCTATGTCAATATAGCTCTTAAAAGGGCGGAAATCGTTAAAGCCATCTGGTGCAAAGGTAGAAGTGGCAAGTTCAATTATTGCTTTATCAACATATGGGAATAAACGCTATAGTTGACACAGAGGTAAATGGATAGTGGACCTGGGTAGGTCGAGAGGATGGGTGAAAGTCAGATGAATGTACGCAAGGTGAAGCACTAAGTATCATGGAGAGACAGACACCCTAATAATAGGACTATTAGTTTACATTTTTAATATGGTTCCTTGGGCAAATCTGTGCATGGACCTCCTTGAGGAGGTCTCTAACAGTGTAGCCGTTTTATTTTAACAAGATATCTAAAAATCTGGTGCATCGCTGGGCCGCCCTGGTCCCCTACAGATTGAGGCACCCAAGAACTCTAGAACAGATCTCCGCTTGGTTATATAATCTCCTTTTAGTCCTACCAAGTTCTGTTGTTTATTTGCTAACAACTACTATATATTACGCTGCACACCCTTGCCCTAGGTTCCTTTGGCTACAGCACCCTCTGCAGTGCTTTGTTTACAATCTTAGTAAGAAAATCAATTTTCAACAGTGGACTCCACTAGTGTGCCAGGCCAACCAGAATATAGACTGGTTGGCCCTTTTCCATTTCACTTCCATTGGTGTAAAAACCTCCTATAAGTCCACATCAACCCGCCAACATGGCAGACCAACAACTTTATATTAGCCCCAGAGTCCATGGTGTGCCCTGGTGAGACCTGCCCCATCCTGAGCAGCCAAGGCACTCCCACGCTGCCCCACCATCCTGACCCTTTACCACCTATCTGGGCATGCCCCAGCGAGTCCTGCCCCCATCCTGGGTGGCCAAAACACTTCCACGCTGCACCCTTCAGGACTGATGGCCAGTCAGAACATCATCACTGGTGGCCAGTTGGCCAGGTTCCTGCCAGTTCCTCATGAGGAGAAGGTATGGGGGCTGAAAGCGTCAGCCACTCCAAGTGTATCACCTCACGCCAACTTCAAAGATATCCTGTACCATTTTATATTAATCTAGCTGAAGAACTACTAGCAAATAAAATAAGAATGGGTGAGAAAGAACTTTATTTGGAGGGAAGAATAACCATTTATACTATAGGCTACTGCACCTATGAAACCCCTCAGACATCCAATCTGGCAATCTAATAAATTGTCAGTTGTTCATGGTAGCAATTACATCCCAATCTGATCATCTTATCACCAAGTATTAGATTAGGTAGATCCATCCTTGGCATTAGTTGCCAGTTGATTTTATATACATTAAAAATATAATTAAAACTTCAAGCATCCTTTCTTTCTCATTGCAAACACTTTGCAACCCATTCAATTCAAGACTAAATTTAGTTTAATAATCTCATAGAGGGGATTAGTCTGCGCCCATGTCTGGGAGCAGTTGGGCAAGCAAGGCAAGAGGAGCAGGCGGAAGGCCCGCGGCCTCTAACGTTCAAAAATGCCCCGGAGAATCTGGCGGAATAGAAAAAAATCTAAAAAAACCGGTGGTCACAATTTCCCGGAGATACTCATGTGGCAAGCACGATGCAACCAGTACATCAACACGCCACATTCCCAGCCACTTTTGTTGGTGGAATTCGGAGTCCGTGTGTATCTGGACATCCAAAAAATGGCCCTATGGGAAAAATTTTGTGAAGATGTACACAAAATTTTCCTGACCACAGTGTATGTTGCACCTCACTCCATGTCACGCGGTTGGCTGGACCTAGGTTTTGAAAGCAAAATAGCAGCAGATGAGGCTGCAGCGGTGCACATAGTGGTTGACCTCCCCGAAGGGCAATGGGTCATCAAAACTAAATGCAGCAGATGGACAAAATCAAACCAAATTTTCCTCACGTTTGACTTTTTGCCTACTACGGTAAAACGTGATATTTTGGAGCAACACCTGAAAGATGGTCTCGCCATATATGGCGAAATACAATCTTTCGAAATGCAATGTTTCATGCTGATGCCACACTGTGCACCGGCAAAGCCATCGCAGTTCTGACCCCAACTGAGGAGATCATGAAGGACCTAACCCAGATCCTGCACTCCACCTTTATTGACATCGCAGGGCACACCACCCACCCATTCTGGGTAACCGTGGACAGCGCGCCCCCATTTGCACCCACTGTGATGCATTCGGCCATAAGGTGCATGCATGCCCCATCAAAGAGGGTGTCACATTCCAAGAGCACCCCTTGGTGGCCATGGCCAGCGGAGAGGCGCACTATGAACCAACTGCAAGCACCAAGGAGGCTTTCCCGTGGGGAGCACAAGGCTGCTACCTATTGGTAAAGCCCATCTCCCCGCAGGAGTGGAAGAAGGCCAAGCAGGCCCATAGGACTGTGGCCAAGGAAGTGGCCAAGGCCACCACCACCATCCCACACTCACAACGCCAGGAGGACATGGAGACCTTCGCGGCGGAAGCAACTTGGGAATCCATCACCCAATCAGATTGGGAGGCCCATGCTGAATGGGCCACTCAATCTGAGGATCTGATGGGAGATTTGATCTCACCCAATCGCTGCACCCAAGCCCCAGTTGAAACCAACTTGGGACCTATCTCAACCGAAAAAAATTTTTTTTGCCCCACTCGATGGTGCACCGAACTTATCCGCACCGCAAAAAATTTGGCCGCCGTCAGGAAAACAAAAAGTGAAGGCCAAAGCCAACGCAACTCTTTCCGCAAAAATTAACAAAAACCCCGATAGCGTTGCTGCTAATACCTGCGTTGCTGTGAAAGCCCATGGGGACCTGGAAGAGGCTGGTGGGCCCGGGGGCCCCCCTCGCACCTAAGGTGCGATGGGGAAACCTTCACTCTAGGGATGTTGAATATCGCCAGACTCAAGGCCTCCCTGTCCTGGGCTAGGAAACTGAGTTTTTACAAAACAATTTACCCGTGGATATCCTGGCCATCCAGGAGTCCCACTGTCCATGAGATTCCGAGGAAGCTTGGAAAACAATGCTCCTACCATCCCTATCCTTTTGGTTGAAGCACTGTGGGGTGCTAATTCAGAAAAACAATTTTTTCAAATTTACATCTTCAGAAGCATTCCTAAATGGCCAAGTGCTCGTTGTCACCTTCTCATGGGCCAATGTTGCACACACAATAGTCAACATTTATGCCCCAAACAGTGCACAAGAGCGTTGGGAATTTTTCTCATTGGTCAAATCCCTCCTGATACCCCCAATTCTTTCCTAATTGGTGACATGAACTGTTGGCTAACCTCACCAATGGACCGGTGGCCACCCTCACCCCACACCCCACAGGGTCACGTAAAACTACGCGTTCTAAAAGCCACCCTTGGGTTAATGGATGCGCTGCCACGACATGCCCCAATGCTCAAAAACATGACGCGTCCCCACGTCCACAATGGCCAATTAAGGTCCATGACCCGCATCGACCTTATTCTAGCACCGGCGAAATTCCAACCCCACATCTCCCACTTCAAAACAATGAAAATGGAATTCTTCGACCACCGACTGGTCTCGATAACATACCACTTACCCATCACAGTTGCAAAGGCCCCACATTGATACAAAACCGCCCCCCAGAGCTCGCGTCGCATGGATTTTCCATGTGGGTGGAAGAGGCAACTTTGGCAAAATCGTTTGTTGCACCGTTTTGTGCGGACCCCATTTCCACATGGGCAACTTTCAAATAAGACATCATCTGCCACTATCGCCATCTCTCATTCAGACGCTCACGAGCCACATCGGCAGTTATATTGCGCGCGCTGGTGGAATTGGCCCACTTGGAGTCCAACATTCCAGCCTCAGGATATAGCCCTGCATGGGGCCAGAAGTGGGCGGAGGCAGCCGCCCACCTCAACGCACTTGAAAGGCAACACAAACATTGGGTTTGTGTCCAATACAGGGCCACACGCATCACTAAAGGTGACAAGTGCACCGCATACTTCTTCAAAAAAATTCTTGCTTTACGCCAGAGTATGGCCTGCACACAGGTGCAAAGATCGGATAATTCTATTGTGGACACACTGGCCAAAGTGGCAATCGAAATGCAAAGATATTACTCTGAGTTATACCGAGCCGAACCAATTCAGCCAGCTGAAATGGCAGAATTTCTCGACAGAGCTCATATCCGCACCATTTTCTGATACCCAGAAATAATGAATTTAATTACTCCGAATGAATTATAGACTACCATTCGCGGTGCGCCAAACCAAAAATGCCCAGGCCCAGATGGCATTCCATATGAGTTCTACAAAAAATATTTTAAATATATATCCCCATTGCTGCTAACCTCACTCAACCAAAGCCTGTTGGAAACGTGCCTCCTACCAGGAGGACATGAGGCCTTTATGGTCACACTCTTCAAGAAAGGGGATAGGCTAGACTTAGCCAACTGGCGCCCCATTTCTCTAACAAACACAGACACCAAAATTTTAACAAAAATCATGGCTAACCGTTTAGGGACTGTAGCATCTGCCACCATCTCCCCAGAACAATTCGGTTTCATCCCCAGAAGGTCGATTTGGGATAACGAGCACTCTGTGGCTAATGTGTGTCAGTCCACAGCCTCTGGGGCACTTGTATTCTTGGACCAACAAAAGGCCTAGATAGAGTAAACTGGGAATACCTTAGGGCCTGCCTCCATCAATTCCGCCTACCTCCCCGCTTTATTAACTGGGTGATACTGCTCACGGAATCTGCCACAATGGCAGTGCGCGGCCCAGGTTTCCTAATGGAAGTAGTCCATCCTCAAGGGGCCTGCGACAAGGGGACCCCCTGAGCCCACTCTTATACAACTTCAGCCTTGACCCACTACTGCGAAATGTGAATGCCCAACTCACTGGGGTCCATGTGCCAGGCCAAACCCCAGTCAAGATGATGGCATTTGCAGATGATTGCATGGTGGGGGTGTCTAATAACAAAGATGCATGCGTGCTTGAAGCCCTCATCCAGGAATATTCCTGGGTAAGCAACGCGACACTGAACGCCTCCAAAACTGAAATCATCCTCCTTGGTCGGTTTCAGAACTGCTGGGCCCCAGCAAGTAGTTCCCAACCCGGCCCATCTGCTCGCCCACGTCCACGCCTTACTAACTCAAAACACACCGCTCCACTGGTGCTCCCCTTTGTGCCACGACCTACATAGGACTGGTACGCCATCTGGGCGTGTGGTTGGAGGCAGGTGGATATGCGTCAGCAGTAATGGAGTGCCATATACTGGACAACGTGATGAAGCGAATCGCCTCTCTCAGAGCCCACCCTACTACCCTCACTGGCAGGGTTGTTCTTGCCAACTCTATGCTCCTATGCAAAGTCTGGTTCGGAGCCCACGCCATCCCCTTCTCCCCAAGCTTCTTCAAATCCCTGTATGCTTTGCTACAAGGTTGGCTTTGGTCAGGCCGCCCTCCACCAGTACGGCTAGAGGTCATGTTTGGCCCTCATCATCAAGGTGGCATGGGCCTACTTGACTTCAAAGCCCATGCCGCCAAGATCCTGGGCACCTGGATTGCGGCTGTCACTTCTCCTACACTCCCATCCCAACACTGGTTCTGCGCGGCCTGCTCCAACTTCTCCCGAGCCTTGGGCCTCAACAATCCATCAAACCCCCACTCCCTGATGAAATACCTCGCATCACACACATCAGCCACAGGTCCTTACGGGACCAAAACCCACTACAAACGAATCCTACTCTCCATGCGAAGCGCAGAGTGGAGAATTCGTATTAGTGGACATACAACCTGAAGAGGCCGCCCCTCTCCTCAGTTCACACAAGAGGTACAGGGGCTACCCATCCATAATGGCGTGATCCCCATTCGACCCCAAGTCCTATCCAGGGTGGACTACCTGGACATGATGGACATCCTTATTCCACTGAGACCCAAAAGAATATTTAGAAAAACGCACACCATCCTCTGTTGCAGCCTCAAGTCCGCTCCCCTGTGTGGCGCTGCCTGAGGCGGGTGTATCGTACAGCTGAGCGCTCTAATGCTTTACACTCATCCTGTGTCATGTGTGGCCAGTATGAAACGCTGTTTCACCTCCTGGAGAAGTGCCCCACCTCTAAAGTAATATGGCGCGAAGTCCAACGTCTGCTAGGCCAGGATCAAACACATCCCTTCAGTCTGTCAAGAGATATGTTTGCCTCATCAATGGCCTCCCCCTCCCACCCTCCCTCCGTGCTCTGGTGGTTGCAATCGCCATGTGGACTATCCACATGATTGTCTTGGATGCCATTGCTGGATCCATCCCCACCCTCCCTGAAGCTGTCCACAGATTCTGGTCTCATTTGGTGGATCACTTTCAAGAGTGGATGTTTGGATATTTCCCACCGCGTCACTGACAGCTGGTCTCCTCCTGGTTCCCAGTCTGGTTCATCAAATCAGACCCCTTCCTCCACACGTGCTCAATAGTGGCTACGTCCCCTACACACGTTCCCTCCCCCTTCCCATAAGTGGCGTTCCCGCTGGCAACAAGAGATAGCATCGCTTCTCTGGGGTGCCTCCCCTGGTACTAAGTTTTGTCTCGTCTGAGTCATATTCGGAAGTGTCCGTCCCATGGTCAGCCTTCCCTGCAATAAATTTAAATTTAAATTTAAATTTAAAATTTAAAACTTCAAGCATCCTTATTATGACTCGCAGTACTCCAAATTAGGCAGCAAATTCATAAACAATTGATAATGATACTTCAGCTTTCCATGGAAAATCCCACAAACATTTTTTATGGCAGTAGACGCAGGGATAAAATTCTGTCAAAGTTGAATTCAGGCTGGCAAAATCATCATCAGATGCTTGTAAATGAATTCATTGGCTTTCCACCATAAATTCTCACAATCATCCATGATTTTGAGGTCAGCGTCAAACCAGGATTCAGCTGAACCTAAAACAATTATTATTTCTTCAATTTTTTTCCAGGTGGGCCGACCTGGGGACAATACTGCACCCATGAAGGATGAAAGGGATTTGAATTAATGGGAAAGGAGGATAAAACCTGGAAAACCTCCATGCGTGGTGTATGATAGGCCAGGAACTCCATGGATTGCCTTGCTATTGCTATCTCAGTTTGGGGCATTGGTGCACAACGCCAACACAATCATAATCGTCCCCTACCCATAGTTCCTGTACCAAAATCAAACTTGAGGAGGCAGTGGTAGAGGGTCATATTCTACCACTGGGGTATCCTCCCCTTAAAACAATTCTTTATTTTTATAACATTCAAATAATATTGAACTAGGCAATTAGCTGGCAATTACACCCAACTAACTGACCCCCTAATTCTGATAACATTGGGAGGAATCCATCTGGCTAATTTCTGACAATCTTACTAATGACTATTTACCTGATGGTGTGGCTGTGCATCCCACACACCTCTCAGGGAACAAGAGACTTACAGACACTCACCTGATAGTTAGAAGTGAGGTATATCTGGATGATCACAATATTCCTTTGGATGTAACATGCTGGAAACTTGCCCATCAGAATGTAGAACCTTATTAAGTAAAGAAGGTCAATGGCAAGTTTGCCTATAATGTTTCTCAACCTGAAGGATGGAATATTTATTATTTTTTCATTGACCACTCTTATGCAAGAACTATGGTAGTTTCTTATCCCATCAGTAATTTAAAGGCACCGCCCCCTCTTATTGATTTTCCATATCAAGGATATGAGGTAGTGGCTATCATTGGAAGATATAAGCATTGCAGAAAAATGAAAAACCTGTTCAGTAAGCTGGCTATCCTGCAGAAGAGACTACTTGAGCCTAAATAGAACCTAAGAATTCTATAAAGCATTTATAAAAAATACAAAGAAAAAAGCTTCAAAAATAGCTTTAGCCCTGCTGGGGGATGATGTCAGGACAAAACCTGACATGAGTGGCTATCTTAAGACTACAGATGATATCAACCTGATAAAGAAATTATGTACCAAAGGTAGATCAATTAAACACATTACAGTATAATTGCAATGGGATTGTGTCAATTAATGCACTCAAATAATTAATTGCAATGAGAATGAGCCAATTACATACCAAAACTTGATTGCATTAAGACTGAGACAAAGAGTGGTTAGCCAAGCGGGTAAAACTGCTTCCACCCCTAGTGCAGGTTTTGAGTTCGAGACCTGTACTGGCTAGAAAACATTCTTGGTGTGGTATATTTGTCCCAAGGTTGACCCACCTCAAATAATTTTTAAGACCGAGACAAGCCCTAATGCCTACTAAAATCATATGTAAAGCAAAATTTCAGAAGCTCAGAAGAAGAATAGTATAACATCCAAAAAACAATTATCTTAGGTAAATCCAGAAAGCTGAGTGGTATATAAGACCAATACATTTATATTGTTAACCTTTGCAGTAAATAAAAATATTTTATATTATGCAAACACTATTATAGTTCTTTACTAAAATTTTATAAATCTCATCTTACCACCTCAAATTACATAAAGCTCCTTCCCTTTTTTCCCTTACAAAATCTTATCTAGGAGGGGGTGGAAGGTGAGTCAGTAGGGCATATGGCTACCAACCTGAAGGTTGTGGGTTCAATTCCCACCCTTCACACATTGATTGAGGTGCCAGCCAAAGGAAGCTATTGGCGGTTAGTAGGTCTAATAACATGAAAACCTTACCCATGAGGTAACCAGAAAAATTTGAGTCCTGATCCAGAGGTGGAAAAACTTTCTTTGACGGAGTTGACCCTGTTCAGGTTTCATATCATTTCTTTCTTTTGGTAATGCCTGTCCCCTGGTCAGCTTGCCTCAGTTAAATAGAATAAAAAATCTTATCTAGGCAACTCTTTTACCACATACCTACCATTTCTTATATTTGAACGCATCTAGTGTCCTTATCATACTGGATTAAAAATTTTGGTTATGATAGCTCAAAGTTAGCTACCTCCAACCAGGTTATAAGTACACCAGTCCCTGACATCCCCAGGGGTTCATAAACCAATTAAAGGGGTCCTTGGCAAATTAAAATGTATTTGGGGTCCTTAAAACCCATTTTGGAAATCACTGATTTAGCCAAACATACATAAATTCATATCATCTATTAAGTTCATCCATCTCACCAAAAATTATGATTTTTTATATTTTATACAAAGTTATAAGTCCTAAAAATTTCTACTGAAGATATCTTAAATTTTAATTGAGGTAAGCTGACATGGGGAGGGACATACCAAATATTCAAGTTGTAAAAACAATAAAAAAAGCTTAACAGAACAAAAGTAACATAAAGCATTTTGAATCAAAACCCAAAATAAAACAAACTAGCCAAATGTGAAAGCGACTAACCACTACAAAACATGCTGGAGGGAGGGGAGACTGGGAGTTGGGTTTTAAACAAACCTATTACTCTTCTGACTCTGACTAAGGCAGAAAGCAAAAGTGTCAGCGCATCCACAGGGTAAGGTACCTTATGCTTAAAAATAGTGTTGACTGGAACAATTTATAGCTGTGGTAAAGGCCTTGAACTAATTAGCAAGACGTTGCTCAGCATTCAAGTGGACATTGGTAAAATATGAAAAAGATGTGGTATTTTGAAGGGTAATTTTATGATTTTGGTCTAACAAGGATTGCTGCCAAACTTGCACTACAGTATCATTGGCTTCTTTGTGTAACCATGTGATTTCATATTTTACAGAGTTGAGAAATCAAAGGGGATGCCTGATCTTGGGCAAACCATTTACCAGCACAGAGACTGATCAAAGGTGAGAGTCACAGAGGAAATTACTTTCAGGGGAGGAAGCTACTGGTACAGCAAACTGATGGACATTTAGGAATGGTTTGAAATGTGTCTTTGATACTGCTTGGGGTTGGGCTGAGCATCAGAGTCAGAGTTCAATAAATGACTAAAGTCAATTTCATCAGGTATGGACAAAGCAATTTCACCCTATTCATTAACCTTATCCAATAGTTACCGTGAATTCTGATTAAGCTTAATGGAGATGTTAGAATAGATTTAACTGAGGGTAATTGTTCATCCAAAGTGTACCAAAATGGATGGTGTCATGGTTGAATGACATGATAGTGGGCACCAACCCCAAAGATAAGGCTGGGCGGCAGGAGGCTCAGAAGGTGAAACTTTAGGCCCTCCCTGACCTCAAGCACACATTATACCAACGCTGGGTACAAGCCAAATATGCCCAGGTTGGTACTAGTGAGGTGCATAACGACCAGCCCCTTGCATCAGCCCAGGCGTTTAAACAGATGAGATATTTAATTAACGCGGACAGTTTGATTCAGTTGATTGAGGAACGGGGGTTCAAACCCATTCCATTTACGAAATTACATGTTTGGGTAGGGTACAACTTCAATTGATTACTCGAGTGAAGTCAGTTTCAGCATATTTAACTAATTTGGACAGGAGTGTTTGCCTATTGGTGAATCAGTGCTTGTGACCATTTCAGCAGACCCCAAATTACCCTGCCAATGTTTAAATTTGATTTTTGTGACCAACGTTTCTTGTTAGTCAACTTTTCTTAATAAAGTTTCCTGTTTTAAATTTTAATTTTGTTATTTCATATGATCCTTGCATGAACCTCTGCGAGGAGGTCTCACGCTCCATTAACCTTTCCATTTTAACTATGATCAGGCAATCTTCATGTGCATCGTTGGTTCTCCTAGGTCCCCCCAACCTGGGACGCTTACCCCTTCCCATGCTGGGCACCGCGTTGGTTTTGGATGGTTATTTTCACCCATGATCGCCCTAGTTCTCTTGAGTTATTATTGCTCCAGCACCTTCTGCTGGACTCTAGTAACTTTCATATTAACAGCTAGTTCCCTGGCGTTGGCCTTGTGCACTGTGCACTACCATGCTGGGAACAGGAGAGTTATAGACATTCTCCTTACAGATGGGATGATAGTGTCCTGCTATAGATAAAAGGGTAGGGGAGATGAAGGCTTGATGCAGATATAGTAAGTTGATGTAAGGTTTTCATTAAGTGATAAGGGACCAATTGTGATGAGCTGGTAGTTTATGTTGATGTCTGTAGAGAAGATACTGAAAGAGCCCTAAAAATAAACTATAAAATAAAATAAAGTTGGAGGTAATAATATCTTTATTAACTTAATACTAAGGAATGTTTCTAGGCTTTACCTATATTTTCCATATTTTAAGGTACCTTTTACCTCCACTGGAAAGATCTTCTACACCTTGAACTTGGTCAGGTGAGAATTTTACTGAGGGAATCTTTTTGACATCTTTACTATATTAAGATGGATAAGGATCCATTGATATCGTTTACTATTGTTATAGATATATTTTAGTAAAATTTAGGTCAACTGAGGGGCGAACCAAATCAAATAAATTTGGGAAAGGTTGAATATTAATAACATCACCTCAAATTTTCCAGGGAGGATAATATTATCATAAGAAGTGACTATGTACACCATTTACAATGGAACCAGAGCTAGTTGCAGCAATAGAGTATTCATGACCTTTCTGTGTAACACTGTATATGGTCTAGAAAAAAAGTGGCAAGTTTATGGTTCCTACCCCCAGGTCAAAGATAGTAGAATAAGACTGAATATCCTGAGAAATATTCTGGTGGAGAAATTCTTTAATAATTAGTCTGAATTTTAATCTTTAAAATTAATATTCCTTATGAATTCTGTAGCCATAGATTTGATGCATATAATTTTATTGGTTGATCACCATAAGGTGAAATCTACATTTTCTGGGCTCACAGATTTAAGGATGAGGTGAAGGCTAGAAGGCAATAAAGGCTCACGACCATACAAATCTAAGAAAGGAGACATTCTAATCATCCTATTATAAAAGGCTTCATACACTAGTAAAAAACTTGGAAGAGAATCATTCCATTGCCCTGCTTAAGACATTTTTAAATTTCATAGGCTAGAAACTAGAGTGCCATTATCATGTTCTCTTGTGTCATTAGTGGTCAGTTGTTAGGGAGTGCTAAAAGGTGTTTTACGCTTAAGGTGGAAATTTACTCTTCTACTATGGATGAGATAAAATTTGTGCCATTATTGGATAAGAGTAGTTGAGGACAGCCATGTCTGAAAAAAACTTTCCAGTATAAGAGAGCCGTGGCTCTAGCAGAGGTGTTAGCCACAGATGTGGCCTCTAACCCTTTGTTAAGTGGTCAGCCAAAAGTTTTTTTATACCAATGCCCATATAAAGCTAAATACAAAAGTCTGATTACATCAATATAACAGTATTAATAGCATCCTCAGGAGCTACAGGCTCAAATTCAAAGCACAGATTGGACATATCTTGAGTGCGGCAGGTTAAACAAGTTTTAAAAAGTTGTGAACAAATTTAAGCCATATTTTCCCAGTAGCAGATGCTTTTCAACCATTCAAGGTTTTTTACTAGCCTCTTGTTCAAAAGTTTTATGAGCTTCCATGGTTTTTAGTGCAAACGGAAGGATGGATATAAGGTAAAAAGGTGGTTCCTACTTGTTTTACTAAAGTTCTATTTTCAACTTTATTATTAGAAGCCATTTCTTTAGATGGGTTTGAATGGCAAGTGGATCTTGATTCTATATATTAGGTTGTGTAAGAAGTTCTTAAATCCGTTCATTGTTGGGAAAAATTATATGTAAAATAGGTAGTCAAGACATCTCATCTGCATTTTGATGGATGACTCTTGCTTGATCGACTATCTAAAATGCTTTTGTGACCTTAGGGCCCAACAAGCTAACCTTCCATCAGGGTAATTCATTTAACAAAGCTAACAAATGAAAGCGTGGTCAGTAACAATTATAAGATGTTTACCATACATATATGAACATACGTGTTTTATGAAAAGTAACATAGTAATGTGTTCACAGTTGGTTTTGAAGTAGTTCCATTTAGCCCTAGTTACAGACTTTCTAAAATACATGATGGGGTAATTTACTTGATCAGCATCCAGCTGATACAAGATGGCATTAACAATGGTATCACCTGCATCAGTAAAGAGAATAAAAAGCTGGCTAAAGTTAGGTGTTTTAAAACAGGGGCAGTTATTAAAGTGGTGTGCAAGGAGTTAAAAGATTTTTGTTGTGTGGGACCCCAGAAAAAGGGCACATTTTTATGTAATAGCTCTATTAAGGTTTTGGCAAAGTCAGTGAAGTGGGATATACATTATTGATATTATCCCACCATTAAAAAAATACTTGGATATCAAATAAATTTTTAGGATTGGACAATCATTTAATTACTGTAGCAGGAAACTGAGCACAGGAGGTCATGGGAGGAAAAGCGCCAGGAAAAAGGTGCCAAAACAAGGCAAAGTGGCTCATCAAAAAGCAACGTCCCTGTAGTCTCAATTATGTTTTCAGGTAAATTTCTTATACAAAACGTACAACAAACTGACGACAACTATCAGGGAAATGAGTTATGAGAGTTGGGGTAGGTAGCATAAGAACTGCGGCAGAATGCGTTGAAATAATAGCAGTGGAGTTGACAGAATAGTTCACAGCGTGAGGGGTCGTTTTCACCCAAAGTGTGGGTTATACCAAAGCAGTAAAAGGAGTCTGGCCATCACAAAGGTTTTAACCAAGGTCTTCTTTATAATAATAAGCATAAAGGTATATGAACATGTGCAAATAAGACATAAAATCTCTTAAAATTTAATTTTTTATCTGAGAAAAGCAAAGCCTTTCTCAGATTGGGCTTAAAACTAAAGGGAATATTTGTGATGGTTTCATATTAATTAGTGCAACCCAAATTAAGCTGTAAAATTTTCGTCTTTTAGTAAAGTTAAAATTTTATGAATTCAGCCAAATTCTGTAAATTTGTACCACGTGATTTCCAGATTTTGGGGTCAATTTTATCCAGATTTTCTGTCTCTGGAGATCTGTTTCCCTCAGCCCATAGCTGGCAAAGCCAGAACCCATTTCTGGTCAATGACCTTGGAGAGATTTTAGTAACCTCTAAGTGTTCTGACCTTGACTCCAAGGGCTTAATTGACTTAGTTTAGTGGGGCGCCCATTATGAAATATGTCATTACCTGTGACAATGGCGAGTAGATACAATGGATTTGGTATGATACCTTGCAGAGTCACTTTATGTCCTAAAACTCTATCTTTTAATGAAGTTTTTCTCTATAATTTTTTAATCTTAAAGAAGCATTATGTAACTTTTGCAATACCTGAAAAGATGATTGAGATGAGCTGTGAAAGTTCTAGAAAAGATAGTAATATCATCAAGGTAGACTAGTATACACATCAGTTTGAGGTCCCCAAACAGTTAAACCATGGCCTGATGAAATATGGCAGGAGCGTTGAACAATCTATGTGGCATCTAAGTGGGCTAAAAACCTTCATCAGAAATAAGCACACATTTACTGAAATATTAAGAAGAGAGGTCAATCTGCCAGTAGCCACTGGCCAAGTCCACTGAAAAGAGTTACTGGGAGCCAGCCTAGCATCTCAGAGAGTCATCAATGCAAGGTAAGGTGTATCTATTTTTACAAGTGATAGAATGCAGTTGTTGTTAATCCATAAATATGCAATGACTCCCATTTTTCCTTTTAATAAAAATAAGGAGAAGACCAGGGTCTACGTGAGGGATGGAGTATCCTGGCATTAAGTAATTGTTTTATTTTTAGGGCAACTTAGGTTTCCTCAGTCTTAAATTTTTGACAAGGCCAAAATCTAAAGGGGGTAGAGTCCCCACTATTGATCCAATGTTTACACTTCTCATATGACCATAGTCATGTGGGACATAGTAGAAGATATCTGTAAAAAAATTTTCATTTAGAGCTAAGGAAGCATCTTTATGATTGGAAAAGAAATTGGAATCAATTTGCACTGGTACAGCAACAATAGTAGGTGGCTCTCTGACTTAAAGTTGTGGAGGGCCCCAACTCCTTGGACCTCAAATTACTTGATCATAGGATAAAATTCAGACATAAGCTAATAGGTTGGTTTAACTCCTTTATCTTTTTGGGATCAAGTGAGATTGCCAAAAAGGATAATGACGGTACCTTGGTAAGCTGGGTCTAATACTCATGGGCAAGAGACCTAAAGTAAGAAAGGATTAGTTAAGCCAGAAATTTTGATAATGTGATTAGGAGGGGGACCAATTAAATTCCAGTTTCCACTAAAACCCTAGATTTAGAAGGTATGGTAGTGACTTTGGTAGAATACAGAGGCATCCTTTCTTATGCTTTGGCCATAGTAGGGGCATCTTAGTTTTAAATCCCAAGACTTAATATTCTAATCAGCAACAGAGTCAGGATATATAAGTAGACACGTTATTATCTTACATTTCCCTTTTTCATTAGAGTTATATAAAATTAATGGAACTTAATATCCAGGTTTGGAAACTAAGTTATCTACATAATTAAGGGTGGCTGCATGTTCCATAAGGAATTTTCTGCCCAAAAGAAGGTCATAGTTATTATTAATGAAAACTGCTGTAGGGTAGATATTTGTAGTCCATCTAATTTTAGAAGCAAGTGGGAGTACATTAATGGCATGAGAAAAGGCAGTTTGTGCTATGCCATACTCTAACATAAGATTAAGATCAAGCTGTATTTAATTTTTCTTGTTAGTCATGTGGAGATTATACTAATTGACAAACCAGTCAATAAAAATGTTTACTTTCACTTTATAAATCACGACTTCAATATGGGTTACTTCTGTTCCCAATAAGCCAAAATAGAATATACAGCTTCAGAAGCTAACTTAGGAACAATATAAAGAGGAACTAATGCTAAGTTTTTAATGACTAAAGGCTCAGTAGAATTCTACTCTTCAAGAGCACCAAAGTTAGTAAGTTTGGAAGAATTAATATGTATGTGCCAATCATGAGGCACAGTGGAGTCATCAGCACAGGGAGCCTTATGCCCTACGCTGACCCATCTTATTTTCATTGGCCATTCTCTCCCAAAAATGCTTATAGCGTGGTTGTATCTCTCACATTAAGTTTATCTTATTTAACTGAGGTAAGCTGACCAGGGGACGGACATTACCAAATATACGTAAAACTAAGAAAATAACTGACAATTATAGAATTAGACACCCCAGGGTACTCAAGTTACCCCTGTTGCCAGCGGGACTGCCAGATATGGGGGGGTTGGTGCGCTACTCTGAGGGGGTTTCCCCTGCTATGGAGAAGGTGTGAAGGAAAGGGTCTGTGTGGAGGAACCAGAGTGGGAACCATGATTCTATGAGCGCTTTTTGCCTTGGTCTCATATATCCATAGAGCCAGGCTTGGAAGTGCTCCAGTAAGTGGACATGGAATCTGTTAATAACCCCATGAATGGTTGGGACCGTGCCCTTGAACGCATCTAATGCAATTGTGTGGATTGTCCACATTGCAATGGGTATTGTTATGGAACGGAGGGTGGATGGGATTCATGACTTGATCTGGAGCGCGAAGATGCTCTTTGATACTGAGAATTCCTGTTCATTTTGAATCTTGAGCAGGTGTGCGAAATCCTGCCATATAGCTTTGGTTGGGGGGCATGTTTCTAGGCGGTGATGTAGGGATCCCTCCCCTCCACATATTGCACATGTTTTGTGGATGGAGTTGGAGCGTTCCGCCATCCTATAGGTCCTTCTCAGACAGCGCCAAGCGTTTGCTCTTATCCTCAGCTGTAGGAGTGGGTGATGAGTCATTTTCCAAATTGCCTTCTGTGTGATTAAATCATAGGGAATGTCCAGAATATCTAGGTATTCTATCCTAGCTATGTTTGGGGTTGTTGCGAGCATATCTCTCTGGGGGTGGTTTTCTGGGTTTCTTAATTTGAATTGGGGGCTGGGTCGTCCCCTTCCCTGTATAGTACCCGTGCTCTCCATGGTCCATCCCATACAGTGGATAGTTTAGAGGATATTTTTGAAATAAGGGGAGGTTCCATGAGGTCCCATTGCAGTAGGGTGCTTGGTAAGGTATGAAAGTAGTCTGGGTGGACTATGTGGGTTGGTTAATTTGAGTGCCTGTGCAAAGTTAGTCCTTTGCTCTGGACCAATGTTGTTGTGGGAGGTCTGGAGCAAAGACTTCCTTTATCCAGGTACCTAGGATGTGATTGGCGTGGCTCTCGAAATCTATTAGTCCCATGCCTCCGTTTGAGCGTGGGCCAAATAGTGTTTCCATCCGTATAGGAGGGTGAGAGCTGGGCCACAGCCAGCCCTGGATAAGCGCGCAGATTGAAGTTATAAAGGTAGGTGAGAAGGCAATTGCATGGGCCGGGTACCATAGTATTTGGAGGATGAGCGAGTTAGCAACTGTAACTCACCCTGTTAATCCTGGGGTTCTTCCCTTGAGGGAGGCGAAGCGTTTGGATACCCGTTATAAAAGGTTACTTTCCATTGTCTCATTAGCATATCCCCCTGATTCTAGCCAATTTCCAAGGTGTCAGACGGGAGTGGTGGTGGGAGGTGTTGCAAAGGGTAAAATGATTGGGTTTTTTTTGTGTGTTGGTATGAGGTTCTGATGTTGTGGCCCAATTGTTTGTGTATTTGCCTAAGAGGATGATTTCTGTCTTTCTTTTGTTGAGCGATGCATTGATCACCTTGGAGTATTCCTCTAGAGTGCGTTCCAGCTGTTGGGCATCTTCATTGTTTGCTATACCTGCTATGCAGTCATCTGTAAAGGCCAGTATCTTGACTGTTGGTTTTCCTTGTGCGGTTATCCCCATGAGACGTGAGTCAGTTACTCGGAGGAGTGGGTCAAAGCTAAAATTGTATAGCAGTGGGATGAGGGGATCCCCTTGTTTGAGCCCTCTGTGTGGTTTAATATTGTTTGTTAGGAATCCAGGGCCGCATACAGCCATGGTTGCAGATTCTGTTAGGAGCATCGCCCATTTTATGAATCTTGGTGGGAGTTTGAAGGCATGTAGACATTCTTTTAGGTATGGCCAGCTAACACAGTCATACGCCTCATCCTGATCCAAGAAGACCAGGGCACCAGTTGCTTTGGATTGTCAAATGTTTGCAACAGAGTGAATGTTGTTCCAGATTGAACGCCCTGGTATAAACGCAAACTGGTTGGGTGATAGGACGTCAGATGCAATTGCGCCTAATCTAGCTGCTAAAATTTTTGTTAATATTTTTTGTGTCAGTGTTGGAGAGTGCATTTGGGCGCCAGTTGGCCGGTCCAACTTTTCACCCTTTTTATACAAGGTTATAACGTAGGATTCATGGCCTCCTGGTAATAGGCGTGTTTCCAACAAGCACTGGTTCTAGACGCCAATATGAGGGGGCGATTTGTTGAAATTATTCTTTGTAAAATTTGTAGGGTATCCCATCAGGCCCTGGGCATATCCTACGTGGTGCACCGCGAATTGTCTCCCAAAGCTCCTTCCGTGTAATTAGGGATAGTATGTTGTAATTTGGTGGTGTACTTTGTATCTCGGCAGTTTTTATAAATTCTTTAATTTTTTGTGAATCTGTTGGTGTTTCACAATATAATTTGGTGTAATAGTGGTGTACTTCCGCCTTGACCTCCTCAGGGTCAGTTGCCACGGTGCCATTGGTCTTGCAGACCTGTGTGCATGCGGGCTGGTTTCTGTGGGAGTGGAATTGGCGGAAAAAGTATGTCTAACAGGTTTTGCCTTCCTTTATGAACTTACCTTTGTTTAATACTTTGATTCTGTGTTGGTGTTTGAAGGAGATTGTTAAGTTGGGCATAAATTTCTGCCCATTTGCATCCCCAGTTGGTGCTATAGCCAGATCTCAGAGTATTTATTTCCAGGTGGTCTAGTTATGCCAAGGTAAACTTGATTGTGGCCGTGTCCGCTGTGTACTTATGTGATGCAATATGTAAGGTTTTGTTGATTGAATCCTTTTTGAAATTTTCCCATGTTCCAATGGGATCCAAAGTGAATGGGGCTGTAAATTCTGGGTTCATAGCCTTATCTTTGAACCAGTTGGATATCTCAGGCAATTTTATATTTTCTGGTTGAAGCTTTTTCCAAGGCGACACCTGTGTGTGGGATTGGGTTGGCGCTAGCTGCACCGAAATTAATCAGTGGTAAGAAAATTGATCTTTTTTGTTGTAAATTTGGAGATTCTTGAGCGGTGGGATTGCAGGACGAGGATGTGGTCAATGCGACTCATTGATATGAGCGCTCCCTTGCATATGTTGGGCCACGTCATGTGGGGAAGGAGTGGTGAACTGGGGGGAAGAGCATCCTATAAGCCAAGAGATGCCTTCATTGTGCGGAATTCAATGTGTCCAGGTGGGTATCCCCTGGGATTAGGCCATTGATCCGTATTGGGGTTATCCCAACAGTTGAAATCGCCTAACATAATGGTATCTGGTGGGAGGGTGAGAGTAGAAATGTTTTCAAAAAATTGTTTACTCTTGGTTGCAGTGCACAGTGCATAGATACATGCTATCAAAATTATTTCCTCTTGCCATGTGATTGTTGCTACCAGGACTCAACCATGCAAGTGTGATGACAAATTTGTAATTTTAAATTTTTTGTTGTTTCAGACAATCACCCCACAGTGAGACGTCCATACTGATTGTGATGGTGCGACCCTGGTTGACCACGATCCTTCTTCCCCTTGTATACAGTGGGCTTCTTGGATGGCCAAGATGTCTACAAGAGGTTTTTGCAGGAATTTCAGCTTTTTGGCTTGGGACATATGAGCCCTGGCTCCCGCGATGTTTAACGTCCCTATTGACACCGAGGTGCCCGCGGCACCTCAGGAGTGGTTGGGAGGGCCCTCTTGCCCTATCCCACCACGGCTCATTTTGGCCATGCTCCACATCTGTACTCCAACTCTTTCACTGCCATTGTTGGTTCCCTTGATCTGACCCAATGACTTTGGGAGTTGCAGTTTTTTGCATTTGCGTCAACCTTTCCCGCACAAGTCTTGTGTTGATTTGATGTGGATTGTTGACTGGATTCTATATTTTTGAGGTTCAACTTTAGTGAATTGTGCACCGCATTTGTGCCCAAATTGCGGTTGCATTGTTCCTCATTATGTGCATGATGATGTCACTTTGTGACTCCGTCAGGTTACTGTGAAAATTTTTGACCTGGGCATATTCTTCTGATTGGTTGACTCGGTGAATATCTTAAATATCCTCCCAAATTTATCTGGGGTTAATGGTGGACTCCGCGTGTGCCATTGCTTCAGCAGCTGCTTGCTTGTGGGCTTTTTGTGCCACTTTACATTGTTTGCATGTAACTGGGTCCATGATGGAGTATAGTCCATCTTCACCCCAGTGGAGTGGGTGGTGACCGTCAGTCATTTTGGCGAAGTTTTCATTATCTTCGTCCATTGCTTCCTCACAAAAACCATTTTCCATTTAGCCCTCTTTCACAGGGCATGCATGTTCCTTGTGGCCCAGTGAGCCACAGTGGTTGCAAATGGGCAGTGCGCGTTCCAGTGTAACTCAGAATGAGGCTGACTGGCCCCCATCTGTGAAGTGAAATTCTGCTGTGCGGGGAATTCTGGATAAGTCCTCTTCCACTTCTGGGAAGGGGTTGATTACGGCGATAGCTTTGCCCATGCACAGGTTGGGCATCAAGTGAAATCGCTGTAATTTGAGTATCTGAATTTCTCCGTAGGCCATGAGACCTTTGCAGAGCTCCTCCTCAATTACCTTATGAGGAAGGTTGGAGGAGAGCGAGTCAAAAGAGATGAACAAAGTTTTTGCTTTGTTCCATCTGGTGCACGCGGTGCACACAATTTTTTTGCCCTCGGGGAAGGCAATTTCCACACAGACTTTTGCTGTGGCATCGGCTTCATTGGCTGTTTCAAAACCAATATTGATCCAGCTGCGGCCCACGTTGTTGGCGGCTACATACACCGCGTGAGGGAAAAGTGAGGGCTGTGCCTCACATGTTTCTCCCACAGGGTCAGTGACTCATCCCCAAGGAAGAGTCTGATCCCATGCTCCACCTTTGACAAGGGTTGGTTGAACTGAATATACATATATTGCGCATGCTTTACAGTGAGTACCACAAACCCATATGGTGTCTGAGTTTGTGATTCCTTTATGGATTGGGTTCCTGGTCCCCCTCCAGGGCGTTTCTTACCCTTAGTTGCACCATTAAGCGCACTGCTTGCCGCGATGCTCGCCCATGTTGTATTATTTTTATTGATAAAGTCGCCCATCTCTCCTGTGTGTGATTATCCAAATTTGCTGTTCAAATCAAATCATAGTAACTAAAGTGATTGTTATGAGAAAGAAAGCTTTCTCTCACATTTAGTTCAGTTTGGAATATTGCAACTTTTTTCCTGACTCATTATCATTTCCTACATGAATTTAAGGGTGAGGGACCAAAGTATAGGTGGTAGTAGCAGTAATAATTGAAGGAACTTTGAGGAGCGCCTCATTAATATCAAGGATATAGGCAATATTTCTCTTCAATGAAGTCATATGAAGTTGGAATTTCAAGTTATTTTCAATAGCATATAGGACTACAGTTATTCTATCATCAAGAGAAAGCCAGTTAAATCATCAAGGTTTGAGCTTCTGGATAAAAGTGAGAAGCGAACTCATAGGGGGATTCTCCATGTCTTAATTGCATATTCATAAAAGTTTGCTTTTGGTTGGCCAGGACAATGTCAATACTGAATTCCTTGATGATAGAGGCTTTTGACTTCAACCCAAGTGTTACAGTGCATCAGGTGAGGTACCATAATTTACTGGGCGGCTCTACTAAGGCAAAGATCAAAGACTTGACTTTTTGGTAGTTGGGAGCTTCCTCCATCACGTTAATGATATAAAGAAAAAAGGCGATCCATCCTTTTTAAGAAATTTGCCTTAAAAATGACTTGAGAGTAGTTCCTCCAGTAACAGAAATAATATTTACACCAATTGGGATAACTTGATTAACCTCAGATAGCTCAGATTTGGAGGGGACACAAAAACTCTTGTTAACCTGAGTTTTGTTTAAAACTGATTAGGTCATTTTGAAGTGACCCAATTTGAGCAATTAGAGTTCAGTAGAGGTTTATTGTTGTAATTTACTTTATAAACATTTAAGCTCAGCATGTTGATTTGTGATTATAGTTCAGAGATCATTTTTGTCTTGCTTAAATCTATCAAGTTTTTCTTTCATGTAATTAATTTATTTTAATTAAATCAAAGAGATGATAACAATTGTACAACCCTCATTTAAGGGCATCAATTGTAAAAATTGGGGTCAATGGTGTTTGTAGTTTTTTTATAACCAACAAATTTTGCTATGATCTGCTTTTTTTCTCTTGATTCTCCCACTTTTTGGTTGAATCCTGATCAATTAATTTAAAAAAACATAACACCACTCATTGTCAACCCTCTCTGGTCCCCTATGTCAATGAGCTCAATGCCCGCTGCCCCCTCGTGGGGCAGGGGGCGCCCCTCCTAATGTTTTTTGGCCTCTGCCAAAATGCACACGGGCTGGTTCTGCTAGCCCCCCAACTCAACTGGTCACTTTGTCCCGCCTAAAGACCTAGCTTTACACCTTGCCGCACTCAGGCGATGCCTCGTTGCCTCCTCATACTCCCTTGGAGCACCATGTATTTCAGCCTTCAGGTCAAATATGGCAAGTTGTTCCCATATTCTGACTGACCTATCATCAAACTCGCCCAGGATCTTTTGCATCCTGCTGGCTTCATCGACTTCCGCCCCTTCAAGGGGTATTTTGACCTTAGCTTCTTGAGTGAAGCCAATGCAGTAGTTGCAGCTACCATTCCCCTGGTGTTCCAGGGTGTACCCATCCCTACCACTCAAACCCAGTTGCCCACTGATACCACTCTAGTGGTTCAGTTCGCGGTCCTCCCTACCCACCTACCCCTCAATATTTTATACAATGACCTGTTGACTGGCTTGTTGGTATACGGTTCAGATCCCATCCTCCAATTTGTGATTCCCATTGGAGCCTCCCGCCTTGCAGGCCCTTGGGCCTTCACAACCATACATCTCACTTCCCTGGAGGTTGCTCTCTCGATTCCCCCTCGCACCATCATTCCCTCCACCCCAGACCATCCTTTCTGGGCCCGCGTGGATGGAGGGCGCACCATCTGCCCTACCTGTCTCGAACTAGACTATTTGAAATGGCGCTGCCCCTCAAACTCCTGAGATGCGGCCCTCACACCAAACTCTTCACATGATGACCCAATCACTGACCTGGTTACTTTCTTCCCCCGGGGCAATTTCCTCTCCCCTCCTATCAAAAAGCCAGAATCTACAGCTGGGCCTGCCCCAGCCAATCAGGAGCAGTATCCTCAAGCCACTTCTCCTTAACCAACCAATCAGGGGTCCCACTGGACTCCAGTTAATTCTAAGCCACATTTGCTTTATCTCAAGCCATTCTCCCCCTTGCCAAAACATTCTCTCAAATTAATTATCATAAACCAAAATCCCTGGAATTATTTGGACAAAGTCAATGAATCAGGTGAGCCTGTATCCAAATAAGTCAGCCCTCCTTGCTTTGAAGAGTTCATCAGTGCCAACTATGCAGCCCAGTTCCCCCCTCACTACTATGCGCCTCGCCCATGTGCCCCCATATTCTGATCTGACCATCAATTATTTGAAGAGATATTTGTCTCCCCAAATGATATATTGCTCTGAAATGCCTCAAGTTTGTCCATCAAGGTTCTATCAAAAGGCCTTGTCCCCCCTCCTGTGGACCCCGCGCTGACCCTCCCACAAAAACGAGAAGTCCTCCGCCCTTTCCACCTTGCCAACAATAATCTCAAAGCTTTGGCGCAGCAAGCTAAGCTTAGCTCAAGGACCCACCTCACCCCCAAAGTTAAAGAAGTAAGTTCTTCCTTGCGTGACATCAGCCTTAGATGTGAGAAGTCCCTTGCCACTTATCTTTCCAACTGCCTCGAAAAAGGTATTCCTTGGCCAGCTCCACTCCCCTCACTGGACCCCCACTCCCAAGATGCGCCTACACCCTTGCTCTCTGCTTTGTGCCGCTGCCTATCGAGCCCAGATGAGCTAGCTCGGCCTCCTGTTCCCCCTCTCCCTCCGCCATGGTCAGTTAGCGGTTCTCACTTCCAACTTGGTTGGTGTTTAGCTCTTGGTTTTTTACATTGTTTGCAGGGCCTCAGCTGCATCATTTCGACTTTTGGTATGGATTTTCTTTTGGTAGTGCTCAGCATTGTCCATCCCCTGGTTGGTGTGCCTCAATTAAATTTAAAACAAATTTTAGCTATGGATTTAATCTTTTGATCTAAAGCATAAATTTGATTAATCAATAAGGGTTCATCCTGAGGGGAAGGTAAGTGAATAGGCCAGGAAATCCCAGGGGCTTGAAGGCCCTTAAGAGCCAGGTTCTCTGGGAGGATCAAAGGGTCCAGGTGGTCCAGGGACCCCATTTGAACCAGGCAGCCCAGGGGATCTGGGAGTCCCTTGATCCTCATCTCTGCCATGAGGCCTCATCATACCAGCAGGTATAACTGGCCCTTGATGTAAGTTCAGATAAACAACCCTCCATCTGGATTGTAAGAAATTTCTACACAGAAGCAGAAAGTGGCCTAAGCTCCCAGTAGAGCACCTCTCTCAGATTAGTGACCTAGCTCATGTGGTAGATGAGTGGTGAGTTACTGCTCTGGCTCCTAAGGAAACTTCCTCTCTGACCCCGTTTCCTCTTCTGATCTGTTAAAAAAAATTGAAGGGGTGTGCAAAGAGGTGGTTCAGTTTAAATCCCACCAGCAGGCCCTCAGACTCCCCTCAAGTGTGGCCTTATCATCAATGATAATCAAATAACTGCCTCACCCCTAACCAAATCTTCATATAGCCCAAGTTCATATTTAAAGTCAGATTGGGTTTATTTTAATGGTTCAGATTGGGAATCAAACCTGTGAATCATGCATATTAATACTTATATTCATATGATTAATTATATCAATAGGACATGTTCCTGTGGAACTGGTGTTAGTAACTTACCCATCTGGCAAAATCTGTTTAAGTTTGGTAGTATCTTGCTAAATTTCTATTTGATCTAATGCACATGCTTCCAAGCCTCCCATAATGCCATCCAATACTTCTAATGCCTTCCCATCAACCCTAAAATAAGCAGCCCAGTCTGCTGAATAGGGTGCCCTTCAAGAGGCTTAGTCATTTCAAATTTCTAAACTCCCTTTTCCTTACACTATATAGGCAACCATCCTCCTTAGAGTAGGTTGCCTGTTTATTCTTTACTTTTCTTTCCTTAAGTTCCATTTTAAGTAAAACAATTTGTGTCTTTACTCTTTTTTGTGGAATCCGCCTTCCACGCTGCCTTGCTGAGCATCTCAAAAAGTTATCTTGAAATGCACACTTCCATCTACAAATAATTTTAGAGAACTAGAATAGTGTCATGGCTTGAGAATGACATAATAATGAGACAAACACCAAGGATAAAGCTGCATGTCAGGAGGCCAAGAACGTGAAGTTGGCAGGCCTCCCTAACCTCAAACATACCTTATATCAACGTTGGTTTAAGGCAAGGTATGCCCATTTTGGTTCTGTGGATGGGAGAGAAGTTTGGCCCTGTGTTAAAGCAGGTGCATTAAAATGAACCAGCTACATATTAGATAATGATGGTTCGCTTCAATTACTTGGCAAACGGGGTCTTGAAACCTATTTTTTTTTCAAATTTCCAGCTCAGGTCAGCCTTACTTTCAGTCAATAACCCAAGTTCAGTTGATTAACAGCTATAGTATATTGCCCAATGAAAACGTGCACTTATTGGAGCACCTCAGCTTAGTACCACTTCCATCAATCAATTGTTCCCCCAATTTTCCTTATATTTGTCTACTCATGACCAGTCAGTCTCGTTGGTTGAGTTTTCCCATAATAAAGAACCCTCCATTAATATACTTTTTATATATGTTATCTTGGGCAAAACTGTGTGCGGACCTCTTCTAGGAGGTCTTGCACAACATTAGCTATTTAATTTTAACAACTGTAACTCTCTCTGCTTGTGCATCGTTGGGCTGCCCAGGTTCCCTCCTACCTGTGCTACATATACAACCCCGCTCAGAGCAACGCTTGAGTATGGACCCCAATTTGTGGCTCACTACAGCATTGTTGTTAGTTCAGTTTTGGTTCTTCTATCTACTGCTAACCACCCTCGCCCTAAGTTATTACAGCTCAAACACCCTCTGCGGGGCTCTATCAACTTTATTACTAACAATAATTCCCTGGAGTTGGGACTGTGCACTACTACGCTGGGAACAGGAGAGTTATAGACACTATCTTTACAAACAGACTTTCTGGTCCATGAATCTATCATTGCTCCCTGCCTTCCACGAGCTTGGATGATTACACCCACAATTGTTATTGCCAATCCACTGTGTATTCCACAGAAACCTGAAATCACCATATTTCTATCAGATCTGCACAATATGGATCACAATCCACTCATTATATAACTAAAAACTATTTAAATATGATACAAAACAATACTAACCAGCCATGAACCATGGAGTGATTTTTGCCCTCCCTGCCTCTATCTCCCGTGAGGTTGCTCCAGTAAGACCCACGGCTCCCCTATTGCAGCTGTCATGTGTAGATGACATCTGTCAGGCAAACAGCATGTAAGAATTAGACTGGCCTGCCAGCTCAGATGCCAGAGCACCCAAATGGCAAGCCAGAATGCCAGAGGCACTGCTGCTGGTACAACAAATATGGAACTGGAAGGGAGCTTAATTTTCAACATATAAAAACGGGATTTTGGGGGAGGTTGTTTTATTGGAAAGTTTAAGGAAGGAGAATCGACCAACAATTTTCTCAGTGCAATATGCCTGATTAAATAAGTCATTAATTTTGAGGGAAAACAAGCTAAGAGTGGGTCCCGCAAGTTTGACCTAAGTGGCAAATTATTTGGGAATGGGCAGGTTAGTTCCCTGGGAACTGACATCACAAAATTTGGTGGCAGACCGAGTCGCTGTTGGTTCAACCTCAAACGCCCAAACTAATGCTCAGCTACGTTTCTGACGGTTGGTGTGATGGCATTTGGGCCGACGAGTGGTGGGAATCCCCCAAGACCACCCCACATATAGGTGGACCCATTTGGTTGGAAATGGGTTCAGGATGCCCAACCCACCTGCGCTCGGTTGCTGGGCCATTCGTTCAGTCAGTGGCATTGCATCAGGCGCAACGCCCAATTTACCAGCAGGAAGCTTTGAAACCTTGTCAATGGTGTCCGATGCTATTACCTGCCCATCAGGGGTGATGCCCAGAGGATTTGGTAGGGGGAAGAATTTTTTGATTGTCATGCTAACTGAATCACAACCATCAGGCATTCTGGCTAATAGATTGGTCTTCATAGCTTTTTGACCATTTGAAATCTGAGTATTGGGCTGATTGCCACTCAAATTAGTTGTGATCAATTTTATTTTTGATGATCTTGATGCAGATTTCACTGATTCCTCATAACAGTTCTGCTGAGGAGAGTGTTGGTACCAGTAGTGGGATCTGAAGTGGAAGGGCTGTTACCCAGCGCTCATCTACCATGTGAGTGAGACCGCCCTGAGTAATGAGGAGTATGACCATCCTCTTTGGTACCTTCTTTCTTGAGAATGGAAAAATGGCCCAATTGATGCCCAGAGAACGTTCCTCGGGACTTACATTACCCTTTCCTTTTTCAATGGAGGGCCTCAACACTGGGAAACTGTACAAGAGCCACCTTCTTGTGCGCCTTGGTTAACTTGATCGCCATTACTGATGCAGGTTTTTGGGGGAAATGGAGAATCTCGGGGTGGGATATGTGGAACGCTTCAACCAGGTTCATGCAAATCACACAATCGCGCATCTTGCCCCAACTGTTCTCATAGGCCAGATACCATTTCCAGACCACGAGATATTGGATGGAACATCGCGATTTCTGGGATGCCAGGATAGCCTTTTCCTCGGCCTCTTCTCCATTTTTGATGATGATTGGTTCCAGTTCCATGGAAATTGCACCTTTGAAGGGCGACAGCTGGGGAACTGCTGGGCTTTGGGGAGCAAACTCATTACAAGTTGAGATGTCAGACCCTACTGACATGGGCAAGATAGACGCGGCAACTATGGGGTATGGGTTTGGAGTTTTGAGTGGGATGGAACTAATTTGGGCAGGGATAACCTTCTTCACGACCTGATTCAGTTGGAAAGAAGGGACCATTGCTGCACCAATATCTATGAGAAAGGCGAAAATGGTAGAGATTGATGGTTGGTCAATTATGTCAGGTGAACAGCAAGTAAGAATTAGACTGGCCTGCCAGCCCAGATACCAGAGCACCCAAATGGCAAACCAGAATGCCAGAGGCACTGCTGCTGGTACAACAAATATGGAACTGGAAGGGAGCTTAATTTTCAACATATAAAAACGGTATTTTGGGGGAGGTTGTTTTATTGGAAAATTTAAGGAAGGAGAATTGACAAACAATTTTCTCAGTGTGATACACCTGATTAAATAGTCATCAATTTTGAGGGAAAACAAGCTGAGATTGGGTCCTGCAAGTTTGACCTAAGTGGCAAATTATTTGGGAATGGGCGGGTTAGTTTCCTGGGAACTGACATTGCAAAATTTGGTGGCAGACCGAGTCGCTGTCAGTTCAACCTCAAATGCCCAAACTAACACTCAGATACATTTCTGACGGTTAGCGTGATGGCATTTGGGCTGATGAGTGGCGGGAATCCCCCAAGACCACCCCACATATGGGTGGACCCATTTGGTTGGGAACGGGTTTGGGACGCCCAACCCACCCATGCTTGATCGCTGAGCCATTCGTTTGGTCAGTGGCATTGCATCAGGCGCAATGCCCAATTTACTGGCAGGAAGCTTTGAAACCTTGTTGATGGTGTCCAATGCTATTACCTGCCCATCGGGGGTGATGCCTGGCAGATTTGGGAGGGGGAAGATTTTTTCAATTGTCATGTTAACTGAATCACAACTGTTGGGCATTCTGGCTGATAGATCGGTCTTCATATTTTTTTGACCATTTGAAATCTGAGCATCAGGCTGATTGCCACTCAAATTAGTTGCAATCAATTTTATTTTGACAATCTTGATGCATATTTCACCAATTCCTCGTAACAGTTCTGCCAAGGAGAGTGTTGGTACCAGTAGTGGGATCTGAAGCGGAAGGGCTGTTACCCAGCACTCATCTACCATGTGAGCGAGATCGCCCTGAGTAATGAGGGGTATGACCATCCTCTTCAGTACCTTCTTGCTCAGGAACAGAAAAATGGCCTGATCAAAGCCCAGAGGACGTTTCCTGGGACTTACAACATCATAGTGTGGACCAACCCCAAGGATAAGGCTGGGTGCCAGGAGGCCCATAAGTTGAAGTTACAGGCCCTCCCTGACCTGAGGCATACCCTAGACCAACGCTGGGTATGGGCAAAATATGACCAGGTTGGTACTAGTGGGGTGCCAAATGCTCAGTCCCTTACTATGGCCCAGGCAATAAAACAAACAGTCTATATAATGAATGCAGATGTTTCAGTTCAGTTTTTCAAGGAATGGGGTTTTGAAATTGTTCCATTTACAAAACCACACGTTCAGGTCAAATCCAACTTCATTCAATTACACGAGTGATGTCAGTTTCAGTGTATTCTAACAATCTGGATGGTAGCATGTGCCTATTGGTGGGTCAGTGCTTGGATCCACTTATGCAAACCCCTTATTCCCCCATCAATGTTTAAATATGTTTTCCCTGACCAACATTCCTTTTTGGTCAACTTCCCAATAAAATTTACTCCATTTTTTCTGTTTTTATTAAAAATGCCATTCTGAACAATTTTGTGCGCAGACCCCTTCAAGGAGGTCTCACGCTACATTAACCATTCCATTTTGAACACAATAAGATTTTCCCCATGTGCACCAATAGTTCGCTCAGGTACCCTCCAACCTGGGATGTTTCCTCTTTCTCTCCTTGTGCACTGCGTCATTTTTGAATAGTCACTTATCGCATTTCTGGGTTTTAGTTATTATTGTTCCAGCACTCTCTGCTGGGTGCTAGTAGATTTAGTACTAACAGCTAGTTTCCATGCGTTTGCTCTGTGCACTGAGCACCACCACGCTGGAAGCAGGAGAGTTATAGATACTCTCCTTACAGCAGACTTTTGGATTGTTATTGGCCTTTGGTATGTTGTTAAAGCAGAAAACTTTTCAATTAATCCCTAGGGCGTCCCATCTAAAGTTATTACCGCAGCTAAACCCCTAGCACCCAAAATTATCCACTGGGCAATGTTAAACCCAGCTAAGGTTGATAGTCTTCTTCTATCTAGCTATCAACCTGAAAATTGAGGTCCCAAGCCCTTAGTTGGACCAGCTGATCATATTTCTCCAGGGCCTTGTGGAACTTTGGGGCCAAGAGAGCCCAAAGATACTTGCAATCCTTGGGCTTTGAATACTTGTCAGAGTATGATCTCAAACTGAGTCATTTGACCTGAGAATTGTTCATAGATGCATTAAGTTATCCAGAAAGGGCATTTATTGATTGTTATAATTGATTTTTAATAACCGTAGCTTTTCAGTAAATTTAGAAGCAACTTCCTATTCAAAAAGGCTAGCCACTCCAACGTCCAATTGGAAGAGTCACATTTAAAAAAACAATTTGGTGTCAGTTTTTGAGAATAGTTTTATGAGAATCTCTAAAGTCCAAGGAAGTCATATTGTAAAACTTTAAAAATAGGATTGCAGTTCTTAGGACAAAGTAAATTGTCAAAATATTTCTTGAGGATGGATTCTCATGACTTTAACTAAATGATTTATAGTGGGGTGTACAAATTGTCATAATTATTGCTCAGTGCAAGACACACACTTTTGTGCTGAGTATAAATACTTGATTATTAACACTTCTCATATTGGCTGGGACAGAAGACCCTTAGTTTTGATGGGATTGATCTCCTGGAAAAAGAACACCTAATAATTGATTAATAGTATCAGAAACATAGGAAGGTCAATGCTAATAATTTTGAAATTAAAGTGTTAGGATGAAAATTTTGAGAGTAGCATAAAACTTTACACTTCCTGTTAGTAATTTTTAGATTATGATTACCATTGGTGTTTACCCAATGAGTAATGTTTAATATATCAGAGAGAGTCCAATTGTGGCTCAATTATTTTCATCCATTGCAAAATTATCTATTCACTGGGTAACTCAGGAGAGGACCTAGCAGATAGCACAAAAACTTTATTAGAATAGAGTTAACTGAGGGTAGTTGTTCAACTAAAGTGTACCAAAATAGATAGGATAATAATGACCAGCTAGAGAGTTGGGAAGGGAGAGACAGAGAGCATAAATGCAGGATTTGGTAAGTTGAAACAAGATTTATAATAGGTGACAATGGACCTATGGTGGTGAGCCAGTAGTTTGTTATGATAATGTCTGGATAGGAGCTACTGAAAAAGCCCTAAAAATAAACTATAAGAATAAATTAAAGTTGAAGGTAAAATATTTTTAATAACTTAGAACCAAGTAATATTTCTAGGTTTTGCATGTACCCTTCATCTTTCAGAGTATCTTTTTCCTCCACTGGCAAGATCTTCTGCATTCAGAACTTGGTCAGGTGAGGGTTTGACAGAGGAATTTCTTTGACATTCTTACTATAATGAGATTAATAGGGATCCATTGATATTGGTATTATTTGTTAATGGGTTTTAGAATTAATAAAATTCAGGTTGACTGAGGGAAAAACAAATCAAATTAATCTGGAAAAGGACAAATCCTGACAGGGGGCATTGGTGGGAAGTTGAGTATGGGTGAGAAAATAGAATAGCATTTGGGTGGAAATATTAGTCTAAGCCTGACCCTGATTAGCTGGTGCAGTTGTGGGTGGGTGAGGGTGGTAAAGTTTTGGGTGGGGATGGCAGCTTTGTGCTGGCCCAAAAATTGAGCTGGTTGGAGGGGCAGTAAAGTACCATATCCAGAGGAAGATGGCGCAACATCAGAGGAAGTGGTAGAGCTGGTGTCAGTGGTATAGGGCAAATTTGTTTTCTATGGTCAAAGGAAAAACAGCTAGGGCAGTTGTATCAAGCATTGTTGACTCTAGCCAAAAGCACTGATCCAGTGCTGTGGCAAGTTGAGCATTTGAAGGAAATTTGCTGGGTAATCTGGGAGTGGTAGGGGTTGAGGGTAGTGGTTTCATAAAGTGCAGAAAGGCACTCTATATCAGTAGGTATAGTGATTGGAGGACATGGTTGGTGCTATAGGCTAAGAGCCCTGACATCAATGCATCATACAAAATCTGGGCTGGGAGATACAAAGGTAGGTTTGCTAAGATACCACCATCATGATATCACTAGGGAGGCAGGTATGAGTAGTAGGTTTGGAAGTTTTTTTTATAAATTAATAAGATTTCTGAAGCTGCCAATGTATCCTCCTCAGAGGAGAACCCAATATCAGAATTAGCCCTTGGGAGGGCAAAAGTCAATAAATCTCACTAGTGCAAAGGAGGCAGAGGTAAGTGTGATGATAGCCTTGTTAGCATATGGTAGCAAATACCTATAACTAATGTAAAGGCAGAAGTGAATACTAGATCATAGAAGAGTATCAGGGTAGAGCTGAGTCAGATAGACCCATGTGAGGTGCAAATTATGTCTTTTGAGGGGATTGAATTGACCAAATAATTAGGTAGACTGGCTGACCCAGGCCACAAGTGCTTGCCCACCAGGCAAAAAACATTTGGAGGAGTTTTGCTGCTGCCCAACATGGGGGCAACAGGTGGTGGGGTTGAGGATTTCTGTGGGCTGTTGTTACGGCAAATTGGAGTGGGAAACTACTTTTTTCAATAACTTTTGCTTAAAAGCGTGATTGAGCAGAGAGAAAAGCTTTTTTACTCAAAATAACAAAAAACTTTATTTATATTCTATTTTTATGTCGCCATTCACAATAAAGACAAAAAAGTTAAATTTGCAAATTTGCTATTATGCATTTGTGTGGGTTATTTCACTTAGGGGTCCATTAATGAAATAATGCAATGAGAAGGTTCCGTTGGCAAAATAAGGTTGTGAACCACTCTGTTTATAGGCTTAACGAATTTTAGAAAGCCCTTTCACTCTTGTACGAGGGTTATTCGGACCTTACTTTCCGAATAACCCTCGTATCATCCGATGCCAATTTCTAAAAATGCAATTGGCATCTTCGTTTTGCACTAAACAATACTTCGCTAATTAAAAGTGCTATGGGCCACTTTCAGCTTCACTAGGAGTTAATTTCTTACAATTAGTTCAAAACCTAGGAAATCTATTTTAGATAATTTTTCAAATATTAAATTAGTTGCATCATGGAATTACCCAATATCGGAACACATTGTTCGATTTCAGAATGCAGGCAGTTAGGTAATGTTTATCATACTAAAGTTGGCTTATACTTTTATTTTGTTTTTATAGATTTGTTAGTCATGATCACATTCTTTTTTAAAATAAATCTTTTATTTTGGTTTCTATTTATTGCTTAGATTCATTTCCACTTATTTTGACAGTATAATAATTAATTTAACTCTAACAAAAAGATTTCTTGTCTTTAAAGTGCGATAAATGTCTACACCATTTTTGGTAATCCACTCTGTTTTATCTTCTTATTTTCCAGCTCCGACCATTTTGTTTCTGAACATCATGGTTGTGCTTCTCTTTCTAATTTTACACTAAACCCCGAGTTTTTTGAATCTACCTTTAAATGCCCGGTTGTCGGCTGTCAAGCTAAAGGGGCTATCGGATCGAAATGTTCTGATTGTATCGAGAAATATTGTTTAAAGTAGGTTGAAAGTTTTTCTTTGGCTTTGTAATAATTACGAGACTTGAGCTAGGCACCGCACTCCTGATTCCCATAGATGTCATACAAGGCCTCTAAGGGCGGAAAAACTGGAGGAAGAATCTGCTATTCGTGCTAAACAGCTTGCTGCAAAGACAAGTTTACTTGAAAAGGTTAAAGCTTCAGGAAATTCTTTAGGGAGCTACAAATTTAAACCAAAACTTAAATTTTCTGGAGAAAATGGTCTTTCGCCTGCTATTGCCAAAATAATGGCAAAAAAGAAAGCTAAAGTAATTACTTGCATTTCATTCACTTACAGGCTTTTAACTTTGTTTATATGAAGATAATATATCTTGCCCTATTGTTAACTATATTGTATCTAGGGTGAAAATTCGATACCTGCACATAACCGGATCTATTTAGAAATCATTCCACCGCTTTCGTGTTCTCTTGAGCCACAATATTTTTTCTTTGATGAAGTATGTTGTAATTTATTTTCCCAACGAGACCTTATTATTAATTATGCGTATGTAATTTTATTTTTTTAGAATTTGGTTTTAGGAAAAGTGATTGACATCTTGACTTTGTATTTAAAGATACCACTCACATGCAACACAGATGGCCATTTTAAGGTAAAGTATTTTATAATTCAAGCACCAGCAGCCTTATTTGTCCAAAATTTAATGCTATATTCTATTGTATAATTTATATTATAGGCTATTAAAACAACATATTATGTTTTAGTCTTTCATACATTAAACATAGTCTTGCATGATTAGTGGGTTTACCTTAGTTAGCCTTTTTATTCTGTTTTTAAATGACAATTATATATTAAAACACTTTAGTTTTTGCACGCTTAAATAAATTATTATATCCTAAAGCTATTTCAGCCAAACTTTTATAATTGGCAGCCAATAGTCAATTTGCTCTTTTGAGTGCACTTATATATTTTTACAATACATATACATATTTAACTTGCTTACGAATGATTACATTCGCGCTAGGATTTGATTAAACAGAAATTATTTATTTTGGATTTGACGATATCCATAATAAGCTTAGCTTTATCCAGTCTGCACTAAGGATCCCTGCTTTTAAAGGTTTTTGTTTTTAGCGCTTTAAACTTGTTTGACTGATTTTCAGTTCATGTTGGGTTATACATTATATACTTCAGCAATTAATTTTTATTGAAGAGATTACTCCTTATAAACCAATTTGTTTTATGTTTGTAGCTTTTTGTAGGTAAATTTCTATCTTGACGTCTAGAAATATTAGCCAGCTATTTTTTTACAAAATATTGTAGTTAATACTATTTAGTAAATTTTAAGAGGTGAACAAAAGGGTACTAAATAACACTCTTTACCTTCTATCATAGAGTTTTTTTATTGAAAATATATAATTTAATATAAACTTATAATCAGCTGTTATATTTTTACATGTACCTTTACTCTTACCAAAGTATACAATACAATAATACTATTTCAAGCTGTTGCTAATTTGGTCCTTTTAGAGGCTTATGTTCCATGATGGGTCTACAGGAAAAACAATACCAACGGCATTCAATACATTTTTTAAATTGAGCAAAGACCTCGGTTGGAATCACAGAGATCCAAGCTTTGCTATCCCCAAAATTATATTGGAATACAAGAGTACAGAAAACCTGGGCCCTATTGATCTGAGTCAGTATCTAAAAGTTTAAACAATTGGTTTAATATAAGCCTAAGCTTTTTCTTATTTTTTATTTAATTGTACATTTATTAAATGGTTATTTGTTTTTTATTCTAATACCAGTTTTACTGGGTATGTTGTTAGAAAAAGCATAGACTAAGGACTGTATAACTTCTAATTTATTTGGGATTCTCACTCTGAGTTTTCACCCAAGAAATAAATGCTTATACAATTTTACTTTTCTGATTGTAAAGAGTGACTATCATAGAGGTAAAACCTATTACTACCCAAGTATGCACAGGGTTGATTCTGGCATGCAACTGATATCTTGGCATAGTATATTTATCCCAAGGACAACCCACCTCAAATAAGTTTTCTTTATTTTTTATTGTCCATACAAATATAATAGTAGACTTTTACCTATAAACTTACATATATGTTTCTTTTTTTATTTTTAGCTGATTGATTTTTAATTATAAAAGCAAAGTGATTAAAGACCTTGCTTATTGATAAGTGCAATTGACAAATTACTGAGACTCTAGATTGTACTACCTCATCTACCATCACCTAGTATGATAAGATGTATTAAAGATTATGGGTTAGAGAAAGGACTAACC
>JAKSZP010012227.1:0-84169 GCA_022478985.1 Massospora cicadina
AATGAACTCGGTCATGTTGTTCCAATAGTATTGAGTCTTCAACCATTCATGAGTTTTCTTTAAGCCGCTATGACTGACTTGTTCATGACCTTCCATTACAGCGTGAAACCTGGAGTTGGGATGTAGGAAGGGCGACCACTTAGACTTGACTTTCTTGATCAAAGCTCCATCATGAATCATAATATCCTTGGTAATTCATTTTAGATAGGTTCGATCCTCTTTAGTCTCTCAATCCCATAATTCTGGTCATCTAATAAGATTATACATGCGTTCTTCTTTTTATGGTTCCAAGGTCAGAATAGGTAGTCGGGATAACCCATCTGCATTTTGATGCTGAGCTCCTGAGCGATGAACAATGGAAAAATTGTAATTTTGCAATTGTAAAGCCCAACGGCCAACCTCCCATCAGGATCCTTCATATTCTGCAGCCATCATAAGGAGGAATGGTTGGTAATAACGGTGAAATGGGTAACATATAAAAAGGGCCAAAAATGCTTGATGGCCAAAATTACTGCCAGACATTTCCACTCAGTAACACTATAATTTCGTTCAGCCTTTAAAAAGTTAAGCTATAGTAAGCAACAGGATGATCCTTATTTTCTTCATCACACTGAGATGAAAATCCCCAATAGCAACATTGCTTGCATCTGTATGTAGAAAGAAAGGCTTATCAAACTGGGGGTGAATTAGAACAGGTGCCTTCATTAAGGCGGTACATAGAGAATTGAAAGACTGTTCTTGAGCTAATCCCCACTTGAAAGACATTCCTTTTTGCAATAAATAAAATTAGGGTTCAGCCATATCAGCAAAGTTGGGAATAAATTGCCAGTAATACCCAACCATCCCGAGAAAGACTTGAATATCCTGTAAAGAAGAGGGAGGAGGCATCTGTTGGATGGGCTTGAACTCTGTCCACAAGGGGTCAAATCCTTTAGCTGAAGCCTGATGTCCTAAGAAGTCCATTTCATTTTGAAAAAATGAGCACTTGGAGGGCTTGAGTTTTTAAGGAAGAGCCCCAGATTCAGCTGAAAACTTCTTTTAAATGGTTTAAATGCTCAGTATGAAAGTAGCGATGACAGTAATTACACTGGATCTCTCTAGTGTTCTCAGGCATGGCAAAGACTTTGGGCTGACTAGGTCTAGGAGACTCATAAACTCAGGGTTTTTTGGAGAATTGAGGGGGCAAATCCAATAAGGCCTCCTTAATATCCAAAATACTTCAAAAATTCTTTTTGACACTGATCAGATAAACTTGCATTTGTGTCCTAGTAAATGCTGACAGAACTGCAGTTATTACATCATCCAAGTTTAACTGACCACAGGCTACAAGAGTTTGAGCTTCCCGATAGAACCAATGAGCAAAGTCCTTAATAAATACATTTCAGTGGGGCTGTATACCCATAAAGGCCTGTTTTTGCGAAGATAGGGTCTGCTCACTTCCAAATTCTTTGATCAATGCTTATTTGACTTGATCCCAAGTAGAGCAAGTCATTAAGTGGGGAACCATAATATCCTGATCCAATTGAGTAAGACAACTAAGCAAGTAATTCATCTTTTGGTGATCCGTGGCCTCACTTAATGCCTTTTCATACAGATATAGAAAGGCGATAATGCTGCCTTCCCCTTGGGAGTATTTGTCCTTGAATACTGGCTTGAAACTCAGGGGAGCGTTGGTAGTCAAAACATGCACTCCAGGTTGTTCAGATTGAGTAGACACATAAGAGGCAGAATCTGAAGCTTGAGAAGAAAATTGAGGGTAAGGACCAACAGCTTCCATCCAAATTTCATTAATCCATTGATTCAGGTCTGCATGCCCTACTTTCTCATCTAATCGGCGAGATAGATCAAAAATCTGTTCCTGTTGTGCATTGTACTTGAGTTCCAGAGTCTCAATTTTCGCTTGGAGCAATTCCCCTTTTGATTCACAAGCATTTAATAAGATATCAGTATCCTTGGCCCACTTTCCCAAATTAATCAATTCATTGGACAAGGACTGCAGAGTCAAAAGGGGGTCAATTGGTACCCCATCAGCAGTTAGGCTGCATTTTTTGGCCACCTTAGAGAATTGTTCATGTAAGTGGGTCATCATGTTCATGAGAGAGTTAATTTGCTGATAAGATCATGAATGACCATCAGAACCAGGAGTTCCACAAGGTCCATCTGCACCTGGGGGTCCACGGTGCCCATCAGCCCTAGGAGGTCCACGAGGCCCTACACCTCCAGGTGGCCCACGAGGTCCTTCTACCCCAGGAGGACCCAAATTTCCAGAGGTTTTCTACTTCATTGACCCAGAACTGAATTCCTGAGTACAATTGTTCCAATTGAAAAAGACAGGTTCTAATTACTTCCTCCATTAATTAACTACGCTCAGAGAGTTGGGAAACACCCTCTCCCCATTCCTTCTGGATCTCTTGAACCTTTTTTGGAAACTGTACAATAATAAAATTTGATATCCCATGATCAAACTGAATGAGCTGCTGTTGTACTTCATTGAGGGAAGTTCAATTATTAATAATAGCATCATGATTATCTCGGCTAAACTTGGAGGCTGACTTAAAAAACTCAGAAATAGAATTATTCAAGGATTGGAGTCCTTCTAGTAAATTGAGAATCCCTTGATGGTGCATTCCAACTACAGGTAGCAAGTGGTATAATGTAGGATGTACAAGTTGTTGTAGATATTGTTTGGAGCCAATCCTCAGCATTTGAGAGGTTTGCAGCACTTCTCACAATATAGAAGGTACTGCATTCAATTGAGATCGGGTAGAATGTATTCCAAAGATTAGAGCTCCTTCAAGTAATTGATTGATGATATTTTGCAAGGCCTCAGGTGGCATTTGAAAGTCTGAGGAAAAATTCAAGTTAGGATTATAGAATTCCAAGTTGGCCCAAAATTCCAACGTAAAGGGTAACCTTGGGATTTGGGCTCAAATTGAAGGGACCCATCATAAAATACTGCCTTGCTCTTGATCTTGAGCCTCATCAGGCGAAAATTGAGAATCCATGGTGATAGACGTGGTCACTGGTGCGTAACTCAGAGAGCCCCTGTAGTGAGCACCAGTCTGGAAGTTTTGAATTACACTTCCAATGGGGCAGGTTGTATCTCAAAGTTACACTGGGCGGATTCTCCAAAAATGAAATAAATTAAAAAGAAAATACAGGTTAAACTTGACCTAATATTTATTTTTGAAAAGATGAAATATTTATAGGCTTTTTTATGGTTCATAAACTATCAGAGTGAAATAATCTCTGCACGATTGAATCTTCAATCAATTGATTGGGATCTGATTGATCATTAACTTTGATAGATTGCGATAGATTGCTTGCTCCTTCTGATGATTTTGGGGGAATTGAGGAAGGGGATTTTTAGGAGATATGTGAATTTGGTGAAATCCTGACAAGATTGAAAAATCTAAAATGAGTATTTCTGATTTTCAATTTGACTGAAGTTAGAATCTTCAGAGTTATTGACCTCCTATGATGGGTGAATCTAATCAACCCAAAGAAACTCAGGGCTAGGCTTTGTTAAGAAGGTCAATAGCATCTAACTAGAGCTCTATTAGATATGATCATCACGAATCTTATAATACTAATTATAATTAACAATAATGGTCCTCTGGTAGGAAAGATCTTACCTTGGGTGAATCAAGGAAATCCTCACATAGAACCAAGAAATTTTCCTTATAAATATCTCTGGTTTTTAATTAATAGAGTACCTCAATTCTCATCTTGCATAGTTTAATTTTGGTCTATTTTCATACAGGATTCTATATATTTGATTGGCATTATCCATCGCAATGGAACTAATAACTTTATTGCCCTTAAGTCAATCTTTGCTAGAGCCATGGAACTAATAATTTTGTAGCCTTTGTAGCGCCCTTTTATCTTAATTTCTTACAAAATTCTGATACTGGTGCTTTCTGCAAGGTCTGCTTCTGAGGCTACCCGGTGAAAACATACTTTCAAAACAATGAATGTCTAGCAAAGAGAGCCCCTATTTGGAGGAGTCTTTGAGTATCACCCGATACATACACTCTAACTGGAAAGATTTGCCTTCCACCAATATTAATAATCTACAATTTCAAGCTTCAATGGACTTGGCCATCGAGGGCCCTGACCAATCTAATTATCAGATTCAAGCCGCTAATGTTAAAGAAACTGTTAAAAGCTTGATCAGAGGGGCTATTCTGCCTGGTGCTCGCCCAAATTGTGACTGAGCAACTAAAGTTTCTGACAACATGATGAGCTTATATAACTGAGCGGTGTTACAGCCTACCAAAATTGGTTTGGCTAAAACTGAGCAGTACCTCTGGCATTACATACATCCTGCTATTCACCATGTACTCCAGATTTTGGGGTTTCATTATCTAGAAATCTAGCGCCAGTTGACTCTAGTGCAACAATTTCAATCTCAATTATCTTCATTTTATGAAATGGCATCAACTTTGAAAGGGATAATCCAGAGGCTATTCTCGATAATCGAAGAGAAATCAATGATATTCATAATTAGTTGGTGAGAATCAATACTTGTGTTTTGGGATACATTGGCCAAGATGTATCTCATCAAGTTAGCAATGCCACTAACCCTATTCACCATTGAATTACCTCCCTGGAAGAGGAGATTAAGAGACAACTGGATCAGTTGCAGTCTGACCATGAAAAGAGTTTGGGGAGCTTAATGGGTTAATCCAACATCTTGTCCAAGTGGTGGGTAATATTAGAGAAGGTGAACCCGGCCCTGCTGGTCCTCCAGGGCCACCTGGAACACCTAGCTCCTCATCTGTAACTCTGGGACCACCTGGGGAACGTGGTCCCCCTGGTCTAGTGGGTCAACAAGGCCCTCTGGGTCCTTCAGGTAGAGAAGGGTCGCAAGGACCCCTGGGACCTCCTGGTCACCCTGGCTCCTCGATTCCAATGTTAATTCTGAACCTTCAATGCTCTTAGTATCTCGAGTACAAGCATTAGAAACCCAAATCTGAGCCATAGCTCAAGGGGGAACTTATCCTTGGAAGGTCTTCCAACCAATCTGGACTATTCTTTAATCAATTTAATGGATGGTGTAGAGAATGCACATTGGCTATGCGATGAAAATCAAACTACTCAAAAAAAATCTGATTTGCTTCATTGACAGCATCCATTGAGCGGTTGGCTGCTAAGTGTGAAGTACTTGAGACTAAGCAAACGGAGAAGGTTGCTGCGATTTCCAACTTATCCTGAGCTCCTACAAATGACCATCTTAACCAATGGGTTCAAAATCTATAAGATGATTTGAATCTCTTGAGACAACAAGCTGACTGAGTTCCCCCTCATGCCCATTTCACAGAATCTGAACCTTCGAGGTTGGACCAGTTGCTGTACCAGGCGTACATGCCTTGAACACTGAAGCCACCCTTTTTAAACCTACCTTCAAGGATAAGTTTGAACCAGGTGAAGGTAGCATCCATTCTTTTCTTATTGTTTATGAACGCGCAATGGATGGAGCTACTAATCAACAGAAGGTCCGCCATATCACTTCTTGCCTAAGCCAGTTTGCTCAAGAGATCACAGTTACTCATCTTAAGGTTTGCACTACATGGGCTCAAGTGAAAACCGCTCTCATAAAGGAATTTGGGAGTGATCAAATCCTTTCCAACTAAAAGAAAGCCTTTATGAATATTCAAATTAAACGAGGAGAGTCTATCCAGGAATTCGCCAAATGATTCTACCATGAGGCCCAGACACTGCTATGTGCAACTGGATTACCGTTGATGATGCTATATTGGCTGTAATGAGTACGTTTGGTTCTCGAACTCAATTACTACACTTGAAATCACTTAAAAAATTTCAGCTCCATTATCAACATCAAGGAAGCGCTTATGGAAATCCCTAATGGGGTTGTACTTCTGACATCCTCTAGTAACCCACATTCTCACATCCATGCAATGTCATCTAAACCTAAATCCAAAGCAAAGAAGGAGCTGTGTACTTATTGTGGTCTCATGGGCCATGTAGTGTCTCAATGTTGGAAAAAACAAGCAGAAGTGTTGAAAAAAGAGGAGTCAGCATAGGGAACGAGGCTCCCTATGCTGACCTACCTCAGGTGCCTCAGTCAAAACTTTAGATTCTTCTTTAGATTGTTATATGGTGTCCGCTCCTGATGAGCTTGATATCCCTGATGAATTATCCAACAAAGACTCTACTTCTGCTTATGCTCTCTCTTTTTCTAATCCCATTCAAATGATTAACCCTCAGTATTCTCAATCCCTAACTTTGTCACTAATGTAACTTGGATGGAAGTCATCATGCATAAGGTGAAAGTTTTGACCATCATTGATTTTGGATTACCCTCTAATGTAATCTCGTCCAAACTTATGAAGAAAATAAAATTGGCCCCAGACCTGAACCATTCCCAAGACTATGGAACTGCTGGACCTTCATATACTAAATCTATAGGAGCCTATTCCTCTCTTCTGATGCGTTTGGAAAGTTGTTTTTGTTGGCCCTGCAGCGGTATTGGATAACAACTGCTATGATATGCATTAAGAACCAAGTTTTACACCAATTTTGATGTGATAATTAGTCTTAAAGACAAATACCTTTCTTTAATTGGGTACCAAGTACCTTTGATATTAGATGATGTCCCCACTAGCAAAGGCAAACTCAAACGACGTGTTTGCTTATTGGAATATCCCACTTCTAACTCATGTCTCAAATACCAAATCCTGGGTCCAAGGACTATACTTTCACCCCCATCTGCTTGTGCCTCTGAAGGCATGCCGTTATATTCCAGCTCACCGATTACTATTCCTCTCAAAGCTCAAATCATTGTTGATATGGGTGTACAAGTAATTGTACCTTCTGATCATGTATTAGAGATCTGCGGTCACCTAAATCCCTCAAATTTGGAGGCCTTACCTTGCACAGGTATCCTTGATCCTGCCTATGATGGGACTGTCTCAATTCTAATGGCCAATCTCAATTCCCGACCTATGCAATTGAATTGCAATAATCCCATGCCTATGTGCGGCCTACTCCAGTGAATGACATATTATCCATTTCAGGATGTGGAGATTTACGTGAATTTGGGCTGAAAGATCCCCCTATAGTTGCTCAAATTGACGTTGAGTTTGGGGATTCACTTACTTCAGAACAACAGCTTAAAGCTGAGGCCCTGATTGAAGAATATGCGGATATCTTTGCCTAAGGTCCATGGGATTTTGGCCTAATGAAAGAGGTGCAGCATCAGGTGAAAACTGGGGATACTCCCCCTATTTGAGCTTGACCATATTGCAAATCCAAAGTTGAGGAGGCTCAAGTCTCAGTGGAACTGAAACAACTACTCGAGGCTGGGTACTAACGCCTTCTAAGAGTCCCTGAGCTTCCCCTCTACTACTCATCTGGAAAAAGAATGGGGTCACCAAGTGGTTATGGACTATCATTGAATCAATGCTGTTACTCAAAAGGATTCTTATCCTTTACCTCGCAATGATGATTCCTGAGATTATTGTCTGGATAACAATACTTCTCTGCTATGGACCTTTTGAGTGGTTATTGGCAAATTGATCTTACACTGGAAGATCATCAAAAATGTGCTTTAATTTCTAGTGAGGGGCTATTTGAGCCAACTCATATGCCACAGGGGCTTTGTAATGCCCCTGCTACTTTTCAACGAGCAATGGATAGCTTGTTTCAGGATTTGAAACTTTTTTTGTATTTTAGTTTATCTAGATGATGTTACCGTTTTTTCAAGCACTTTCAATGAGCATTTGGCTCATTTGAAGGAAGTTTTTGGCCGACTGCATCATGCCTCTATTAAGCTTAAACCATCGAAGTGTGCTTTTTTTTTAAAACTGAGATGGAATTTTTGGGACATAAAGTTAATTGCAAAGGTATTTTACCCTTATCTAATGAGATAAAAGCTATTTTGGACATAGCTGTTCTCAAAAGCTTGCGTGATATTTAAGTGTTTTTAAAAATGGTTGGTTATTAATGACAATTTATCCCCCATTTTGCAGAAATTGCAGAACCTTTAGTTTACCTATTGCATAAAGAAGTTCCTTTTGTATGGGAAGAATCACAGCAACAATCCTTTGATCTGTTGCATCAAGCCTTAATGAGTGCCCCCATCTTAGCCCATCTTGACTTTTCCAAACCTTTTATACTATTTACTAATTTCAGTTATATTGCCATTGGGGCCATTCTGGCTCAACATGATACCAATCTGGTTGATCACCCATTGCGTACTATAATAAAACCCTTTCTAAGATTGAACACAATTATAGCACTACCAAAAGAGAATGTCTCGCTGTGTTGTCCGCCATCAAGCATTTTCGCCTTATCTATATGGCAAGCATTTCAATATTGTAACAGATCACGCTTCCCTAAAGTGGTTGCAACAAATGAAGGATACTGATGGGCGCTTAGCTAGATGGGCTTTAAAGCTCCAAAATTATGACTTCACTATTTAACATCGTTCCAGAGCTATACATCAAAACGCTGATGCCTTTCCCAATTGCCTATCTTAACATTATTTTATGCAGAGGAAGATCACATTTATGACCTGATTGGTAGACCTGAGATCTGGTTCTGTGAATCTAAGGATGTTATCTTGAAACTACAATCCTTAACTGAAGACACTAGGTTAAAGAAGGTTCATTATATAAAAAGTCAGGATCTAAGTGGTTGCCCTTTATTCAGCCCTCTGCGAGGACTGATACCATTATGGAGGCCCATCAAGATGTAGGTCATGGAGCTGCTGCTAAGACACTAAAGTGGTTAAAGAATCATTGTTACTGGAATAACATACTGGAATCTGTACATAATGTGCTGGAATCTTGTCTTAAGTGCCAACAACGTGGTGGAAATCTGACATTCCAATAACAAATTGTGGGACCTTCTGAACCTTTTTCCACTATGAGTATTGATGTGGTGGGTCCTTTCCCTACAGCCACCTATGGATATCGATATATTCTGTTATCTATTGACCAATTTACTAAATGGATTGAAGCTATTTCAGTTTCCACGCTTACTGCCAAGGTGACAGCGTCCTTTCTTTTCAAGAAAGTTTTCACCAGGCGTGGTAGCCCAAAAGTCCTGTTATTGGCTAATGGGACCAATTTCATTTCTCAGGTGGTGGCTGAGCTTACCAAGCTAATGGAGACTTATCAGTCTTTTACAATTCCTTATAATCCTTTAACTAATGGTGCGGTAAAAAAGGCTAATGGTACCCTTGTAGCCATTCTTCTAAAGATGGCCTCCAATGATCCTAGTAGGTGGAACCTTTACTTAACTAGTGCAATGTTAGCTTATAGAGTTAGCTATCATCATATTATTGGAATGTCTCTAATAAAGCTTTATATGGTCATGAACCTATCCTCCCCTCAAGTGTACAACCTATACTTGCAGAGGCTACCCCACAAACTACCAATTTAGCTATGAGGAGATTAGCATTTGAAATCATCCAATTAAAAGCATTAGATTCAAGTTCTCTTGCTGCTACCACCTTGAAAGAAGGTATCAGAACTAACGCAAGTATACCTACGTTACCACAATATCAAGTCGGAGATCTTGTACTTTTTTACCACCATAGGCCAGGAGGAAGGATTCACAAAATTGAAAACCTTATGGGCTGGCCCTTATCAGATTATTTATCGTCGGGGTATGGAATACTCCATTGCCACTATTGATACTGGTACTGTTATCAAAAGAGTGCATAGTAGGTTTCTTTGCAAGTATGTGCCCCTAGGTAAGATCTTGAGGGGGCATTGTTGGAGATACAACTAAGATGACCAAAAGTACTCTAGATCGATATTCAATATCTTGGTCCAATAAGATTAGAAATCTAAAATGAATATTAAAATTTTCAATTTGACCAAAGAAAGAATCTTCAGAGTTAATGACCTTCTATGATGGATGAATCTAATCAGCCCAAAGAAACTCAGGGCTAGGCTTTGTTAAGAAGGTCAATCGCATCTAACTAGAGCTCTATTAGATATGATCATCACGAATCTTATAATAATAATGATAATCAACAATATTGGTCCTCTGGTAGGAAAGATCTTACATCAGGTGAATCAAGGAAATCCTCATGAAAAACCATGAAATTTTCCCCTATAAATATCTCTGGTTTTTAATTAATAGAGTACCTCAATTCTCATCTTGCATAGTTTAATTTTGGTCTATTTTAATACAGGATTCTGTAAATTCAATTGGCATTATCTATCGCAATGAAACCAATAACTTTGTTGCCCTTAAGTCAATCTTCACTAGAGCCATGGAACTAGTAATTTTGTAGCCTTCATAGTGCCTGTTTATCATAATTTCTCACGAAATTCCAATATCCAGTTCCACGTAATGTCATTTGGATTTAAGAGCGCCCCAGTCATATTACAATAGATGATTGACGCGCTGGGCGACTTCTATTTCTCCTGTGCAGTGGCATATAACAATGAAATCCTCATGAATTACCCACTCCTGAGCAGCACAAGAGGGATCTGGAGGCAGTGTTGGCTGCGTTGCACAAGGCTAACCTTTATGTAAAGCCCACCAAGTGCAACTTTTTCAAGTATGAGGCTACCTTCCTCAGTAATGTGGTCCTGAAAGATGGGTATGCCATCTCACCAGTAAGTTTGAGGAGATACTTGAGTGGCCCACTCCCACGACCCAGAAGCAGTAGCAGAGCTTCTTGGGCATGATCATCTTTTTGAAATTCTCTCTCTTCCTCTTGAAGCTGGCTGCGCCGCTGCATCCCCTAACTGAGAAAAATGTTCCATTATGCTGGACAGAGGAGCGCCAGCAGACGTTTTACACCATCTTGAGGTGTTTTTGACTCCTCTTATAATTGAGCATGCAGACTACACCAGATATCTATTGTGGCATGAGACGCCTCATTGCTGCTATGGGGGAAGTATTGTTGTAAGAGCAAAGTGGTTTGGAAGACCCAGCCTCCTATTTTTCCCACAAGTTCACTTCATCTGAACAGTCCTGGGCTATCTATGACAAAGAGTTGGATGTGGTCTTCTGGCCTTTTACCCATTGGAGGTACCTTATCCAGAGCACATGGCATAAGGTGATGGTACAGACGGACCATCAAGCCATTATGTATTTCCAAAACCAAAGAAGCTGGCACATCGTCATGTCCAGACATATCTCTACCTGTGTAGTTTTCATCTTTAATACAAGTTCATGAAAGGGGCTCAAAATATTTTCCTAACTTTTTGAGTTACAACACTGAATTGAGTCTGAAAAAGGTAGATAAACAGGAGTTAATGATGGTAATTTCTCCATCCCAGATCTTAGCCATTGCTCATTCCACAATTTCAGAAGCAGATTTGGCATAAGATGCACCTCTGGTCACTCAGGTCTAGGTGGCCCAGACAGTTTTTATGGAGGGCCTGGAGTTGTTGGACCAACTGGCACTGCCAATCCATAGGTGGTCTGTCAGAAATTAACCAGATAATTACTCCCAAAAATATCAAAATTTTGGGGTTTTTTAGTTGGGAGTGATTACTAGCTAATCGCCTAGTTCAGTATTATTTAATCATATAAGATATTAATTGTTAAACTTTTCTTTCTAGTTGCAATCACTTTTGCAACCTATTCAATTCAAGTCTGAATCTAGTTTGATAATATCACAGAGGAGATTAGTCTGCGCCCATGTCAGGGAGCAGTTGGGCAAGTAAGGTAAGAGGAGCAGGTGGAAGGCCTGCGGCCTCCAATGTTCAAAAACGCCCCAGAGAAACCAGCAGAATAGACAAAAATTTTAAAAAACTGGCGGTCACTATTTCCCTGAGAATACTCGCATGGCAAGCATGATGCTACCAGTATATCAACACGCCACACTCCCAGCCACTTTTGTCAGTGGAACATGGAGTCTGCGTGTTTCTGGACATCCAATGAACGGCTTTATAAAAATTTTTGTGAAGATGTGCACACCTTTTTCCTGACCGCGGTATACGTCGCACCTCACTCCATGTCAGGCGGTTGGCTGGACCTAGGTTTCAAAAACAAAGAGGCAGCAGATGAGGCTGCTGCGGTGCGCATAGTGGTTGACCTCCCTGAAGGGCAACGGGTCGTCAAAACCAAATGCACCATATGGATGAAATCAAACCAAATTTTCCTCACGTTTGACTTTTTGCCTACTACGGTAAAACGTGACATTTTGGAACAACACCTGAAAGATGGTCTCGCTGTATACGGCAAAATACAATCTTTTGAAATGCAACGCTTCACACTGATGCCACACCTGTGCACTGGCAAAGCCATCGCAGTTCTGACCCCAACTGAGGAGATTGCAAAGGACCTAACCTAGATCCCGCACTCCACTTTTATTCATATTGAAGGGCATACCACCCACCCATTCTGGGTGACCGTGGACAGCGCGCCCCCCATCTGCACCCACTGTGACGCGTTTGGCCATAAGGCGCACGCATGCCCCACCAAGGAGGGCGTCACATTCCAAGAGCACCCCTCGGCGGCCATGGCCAGTGGAGAGGCGCACTACGAACCAACCATAAGCACCAAAGAGGCTTTCCCATGGGGAGCACAAGGCTGCTACCTACTGGTAAAGCCCATCTCCCCGCAAGAGCGGAAGAAGGTCAAGCAGGCCCACAGGGCCACGGCCAAGGAAGTGGCCAAAGCCACCACCGCTATCCCACACTCCCAACGCCAGGAGGACATCAAAACCTTCGTGGTGGAAGCAAATAGGAATCCATCATCCAATCAGATGGGGAAGCCCATGCCAATTGGGCCACCCAATCTGAGGATCTGATGTAGGATTTGATCTCATCCAATCATTGCAACTAAGCTCCAGTCAAAACTAACCTGGGGCAAATCTGACCAGAAATATTTTTTCTTTGACCAGAACGTTGATGCACTGCAATCACTCACATCTGCACCACAAAAAATTTGTCCAATGTTGGGGAAACAAAAAGCGAAGGCAAAAGCCAACACAAACCTCTCTGCTAAAATAAACAAAAATCCTTATAGCGTTGCTGCTAACACCCGCACTGCCATGAAGGCCTGTGGGGATCTAGAGGAGGCTAGTGGGCCTGGGTGCCCACCCCCTTGCACCTAAGGTGCGATGGGGGAAATCTTCACTTTAGGGATGTTGAATATTGCTGGACTCAAGGCCTCACTGTCCTGAGCTAGAAAACTGAGTTTTTTACAAAATAATTTACCCGTGGATATCCTGGCCATCCAGGAGTCCCACTGTCTGCGAGGTTCTGAGGAGGCTTGGAAATCCATGCTCCTACCATCCCTATACTTTTGGTCAGAGCACTGTGGGGTGCTAGTTCGGAGAAACAATCTCTTCAAATTTGTATCATCAGAAACATTCCTAGATGGCCAAGTTCTCGTTGTCACTTTCTCGTGGGCTGACGTAGCACATGCAATCATTAATATCTATGCCCCAAATGGTGCACGCAAGCGTTGGGAACTTTTCTCATTGGTTAAATCCCTCCCACTACCCCCAAACCTGTTCATAGTTGGCGACATGAACTGTTGGCTAAACACACCAATGGACCAGTGGCCTTCCTCACCCCACGCCCCCTAGGGTCACGTAGAACTGCGTGTTCTAAAGGCCAACCTCAGGCTAATGGATGCGCTGCCGCGACATGCCCCACTGCTCAAAAACATGACGCGCCCCCACATCCACAATGGACAAAAAAAAGGTCCATGACCCGTATCAACCTTATCCTAACGCCAGCAAAATTCCAACCCCACTTCTCCCACTTCAAAACAACAAAAATGGAATTCTCCGACCACAGACTGGTCTCAATAACCTACCATCTACCCACCACAGTGGCCAGGGCCCCACATTGGTGCAAGCTCTGCCCCCCTGAACTTGCGTCGCCAGGATTTTCCACTTGGGTGGAAGAAGAAACTTTGACAAAAGAGTTTGTAACACCGTTCTGCATGGACCCCATCTCCACATAGGCAACCTTTAAAGAGGATACCATCCGCCACTCTCGCCACCTCTCCTCCAGATGCACATGAGCCACATCGGCGATCATTTTGCATGCTTTGGAAGAATTGGCACACCTGGAGTCCAATATACCCGCTACAGGATACAGCCCTGCATGGGGCTGGAAATGGGCAGAAGCAGCCGCCCACCTCAATGCATTTGAAAGACAACACAAACATCGGGTTTGTGTTCAATACAGGGCCAAACGCATCACAAAAGGTGACAAGTGCACCACATATTTTTTTAAAAAAAGTTTCGCACCATGCCAGAGCGTGGCCTGCACACAGGTGCGAAGATTGGATGATTCCATCGCAGATATGCCAGCCAAAGTGGTAATCAAAACACAAAAGTATTACTCTGAGTTATACTGATCTGATCCAATTCAGCTGGCTGAAGTGTCAGAATTTCTTGACTGAGCCCACATCTGCACCATTTCTCAATACCCGTAAATAATGAATTTAATTACTCCGAACAAATTATGGACAGCCATCCACGAAGCACCTAACTGGAAATGCCCAGGCCCAGATGGCATCTCATATGAATACTACAAAAAATACTTCAAATATATATCCCCACTGCTGCTCGCTTCACTTAACCAGAGCCTGTTGGAAACGCGCCTCCTACCAGGAGGACATGAGGCTTTTACTGTCACACTTTTCAAGCAAGGGGATAAGCTTGACTTAGACAACTGGCGCCCCATTTCTTTAACCAACACGGATACAAAAATTTTAACAAAAATTATGGCTAACCGTTTAGGGATTATAGCATATGCCACCATCTCCCCAGAGCAATTCAGCTTCATACCCAGAAGGTCAATTTGGGATAACGTGCACTCTGTGACTAATGCATGTCAGTCCACAGCCTCTGGGGCACATGTATTCTTGGACCAACAGAAGCCTATGATAGAGTAAACTGGGAATACCTCAGGGCCTGCCTCCATCAATTCCGCCTACCCCCTCGCTTCATCAACTGGGTAATGCTGCTCACGGAATCTGCAACAATGGCAGTGCGTGGCCCTGGCTTCCTAATGGAAGTAGTCCGCCCTCAAAGGGGCTTGCGACAAGGGGACCCCCTTAGCCCACTCTTATACAACTTCAGCCTTGACCCACTAATGAAAAATGTGAATGCTTAATTCACTGAGGTCCATGTGCCAGGCCAAGCCCCAGTCAAGATGATGGCGTTTGCAGATGACTGCATGGCTGGGGTGTCTAATAAAGATTCACGCGCACTTAAAGCTCTCATCCAGGAGTATTCCCAGGTAAGTAACGCTGCACTAAATGCCTCCAAAACCGAAATCATCCTCCTTGGTCAGTATCATAACTGCTAGGCACCTGCAACAAGCCCAGCCCGGCCCATCTGCTCACACACGCGTCCGCCCTATCAGCTCACCCCACACCGCCCCACTGGTGCTCCCCATTGTGCCACGCCCTACCATAGGGCTGGTCCGCCATCTGGGTGTGTGGATGGAGGCAGGCGGATACGCATCAGCAGTAATGGAGAGTCATATTCTAGACAACGTGATGAAGTGCATCGCCTCCCTCAGAGCCCACCCTACTTCCCAAACTCGCAGGGTCGTTTTGGCCAACTCTATGCTCCTCTCCAAAGTCTGGTTTGGAGCCCACGCCATCCCCTTCTCCCCAAGCTTCTTCAAATCCTTGTATGCCTTGCTGCAAGGATGGCTTTGGTCAGGCCGCCCTCCACCAGTACGGTTAGAGGTCATGTTTAGCCCTCATCAGCATGGTTGCATGTGCCTGCTTGACTTCAGAGCCCATACGGCCAAGATCTTGGGCACCTGGATTGCGGCCGTCACCGCTCCTACACTCCCATCCCAACACTGGTCCCGCACGGCCCACTCCAACTTATCCCGCGCCTTGGGCCTCAACAATCCATTGAACCCCCACTCCCTGGTGAAATAACTGGCTTCACACCCATTGGTCACAGGTCCTCACGGTACTAAAACCCACTACAAACAAATCCTACTCTCCATGTGGAGCGCTGAGTGGAGAATTCGTGTTAGCAGACATACAACCAGAAGAGGCGGCCCCTCTCCTCAGTTCACACAAGAGGTACAGGGGCTACCCATTCACAATGGCGTGATCCCCATTCGACCCCATGTCCTATCCAGGGTGGACTACCTGGACATGATGGACATCCCTTATTCCACTGAGACCCAAAGAACTATCTGGAAATACGCACACCATCCTCTGTTGCAGCCTTAAGTCCGCTCCCATATGTGGCGCTGCCTGAGGCGGGTGTATCGTACAGCTGAGCGCTCTAACGCTTTACACTCATCCTGTGTCGTGTGTGGCCAGTATGGAACGCTGTTCCACTGCCTGGAGAAGTGCCCTACCTCTAAAGTGATATGGCGCGAAGTTCAACGTCTGCTGGGCCAATATCAAACGCATCCCTTCAGTCTGTCAAGAGATATGTTTGCTCTATCAATGGCCTCCTCTCTTCCACCCTCTCTCCATGCTTTGGTGGTTGCAATCGCCATGTGGACCATCCACACGATTGTCTTAGATGCCATCGCAGGCTCCACTCCCACCCTCCCAGAAGCTGTCCACAGATTTTGGTCTCATTTGGTGGACCACTTTCAGGCGTGGATGTTTGGATACCTCCCACCGCGTCGCCAACAGCTGGTCTCCTCCTGGTTCCCAGTCTGGTTCATCAAATCAGACCCCTTCCTCCACACGTGCTCAATAGTGGCTACGGCCCCATCACATGTCCCCTCCCCCTCCCCATAAGTGGCGTTTCCGCTGGCAACAAGAGATAGCATCGCGTCTCTGGGGTGCCTTTCCTGGTACTAAGTTTTGTCTCTTCTGAATCATATTTGGAAGTGTCCGTCCCATGGTTGGCCTTCCCTGCAATAAATTGAAAATATTAATTGTTTTAGGTTTGGGGGATTCCTAGTTTTGTGCCAACTGCAAAATCTTGGATGATTGTGGGACTTTCTGGTGGAAAACAGATGAATTCGTTTACAAGCATCTGATGATGATTTTTTAGTAAAACTCCATACTTTATTTTGAAATAAATTTTAAGGGAAAGTAAGAGGGAAGGGAGGAATACAGGCGATTCAGCTGAAGGTAAGAAGACTGAGAGTTCAACCTGCTAGAGTCCTAGCACCTCTGACCATTGCTGATTGGCGATCGCCATTGCTAGCCATGGTTCTAGCATCAGCAGGCTTACAAGCCACTTGATTCTTAGTCAATAATTGCCTCATTGCATATGACGAGTGATCTGGTAAGGAAAGCCAAACACGCGGCTTTATAACACCCAGGGATTATGCGCAAAAATTTCGAGATACATTGGAGCTGATCAGAGATAATCTGAATGGTCTTCAACACCAAACATTTGTGGTAAGGCACTCATTGCTCAAACTCTTGGCAACGAGTGCACAATGAATCTCCCATACACAACAATGGTAGATGAAGGCTAAAAGTTAGATTGGATCCGTTTTCAAGGTTTTTGTGAAAAAAGATCCTGCAAGGATATATTTCCATTGGCAATGGTTCACCCAATAGGATGTGTCACATCATGGACCAGTATTTTTGAACACGGCGCATTTATAATAACAGCGGGTGATATCTGCTTGCAGTTCAGTGCATATGGGGCACTCCTTGTGCAGGTAATCCAGCCCGCTGTGCTTTCCCAATTTGAATTCACAGTTTAGGATTCTCCAGGTCACTGACCGCTGTTTTACTGTTACCAAACGGGAGTTCAGGCCCAAAATCTTTTCCTTCATTGGGTAGTTGATGTCATGGCCTTTGGTAGCCCAGTCATTTAGGATTCATGGTTGAGTGGGTGGGTTGCGCCCAGGTTTCAGGAGCAGATCCCCATATTCGATTAGCATCAATTTGTACTTTATCTTGATTGATTTGGTGGCGTATTCATCAGCAATTTGGCTATGCTTCTCCCAGATCGTTGCAGAAATCATTGTAAAATTACAGGCCTCAATTCCCTTTGGATTTGGTCTGCATCTTGGGCTGATTACTCAAATGACCATCCACAATGGCTCAAAGCCTAATTGCATAGTCGCCAGTAGTGTGGAGTACCCTTTCAGGAGTATATCTGCAGGTGGTGTGCCATCCATTCACATATTTGTGTGGGGTGAGACTGGCTCTTGAAGACCTTAGGCTCTTGCCCAGTTCACGCCCCACGCTAGGGTCAGGAAAAGCATGTGTATCTGTGTTAGCTTAAGGAATGACTTCCCCCATATTTTCTGAGTGTGAGATTCAAAGTCCAGGAGGCACATGCCTCCTTTGTTTTTTGGTTTTGACAGGGTTTCCAGCGCTATTGGTGCCACCTTCGCCTTGAACCACAGGAAGGTTAGGAGCATTGTCCTGATTTTCTTCTCTAGGTTTGGGCTCACTGGCAGCACATGAGCAATGTACCACAACTTTGAGAAGATGAAGATGTTGATTGCCTGCACTTTCTCTTCAAGACATAGTCTGGCATTCTTCCAGCATGCCATTTGAATTCATAAGCTTGACAATACCTCCTTTTCAGTTTCTAGTACCGCAGGTCATTTATCATTATTTAGTATCCTGAGGTATCAGATTGTCTGGGAATTCATGATTGGCGTTGTGTCAGTCAGAAGGCTGAAGTCCAGGTTGCCAATCCTCATTACTGAGGTTTTTGACAAGTTGACTTTCGCGTTTGAAGCTAGCTGGTATAGGTCTAGTAGTTCCTTGGAACCCTGGAGGCCAGTCGGTGAGCTTATGCCTACTACCATGTCATTTGCAAATGCCAGCATTTTCAGTGGCATTTGATTAGGTGGACTAGGCCCCGGAGTTTCGCGTCTGCTGCCACCAACAGAATGCTGGCTGCAAAATTAAACAGTATCAGTGACATAGGGTCACCTTGTCGGAGACCCTACCCAATTAGAATTTTGTTGGTTACGCCATCTGTGACAATCACCTTCATTATCAGGACCAAGTACATTGTTGTTATCCATGCTCAAAAAGTGTCAAGGATGCTGACCTCCTTTAACACCTCATGTAGGAATGACCACGCCATTCAGTGATATGCCTTTTCCATGTTGAGGAACATAACATACCCCTGCTCAAATCCCCTCACATCCTTGAGTATGCTTTGGACTGCACCAATGCTGTCCCATATACTCCAGTCTTTGATGAATCCATTCTGGGCCTTATGGAGGATGTGCGGTGCCATTGCCATCAGCTGATTAGATAGTATGCACGTGAGCAGTTTTTAATTGGCATTTGATAGTGCAATCAGGCGCCAGTTCCAAAGTTGGGATCAGAGTCCCTTTTTGTACAAGAGTACAATTTGGGTCTCTTGGCCCCCAGAATTTGCTGGCCATTTTGTAAACAGTGGTTAAAAAGGGCTTTGAGCTCTAGCACAATGCAGTTGCAGATGTGCTGTATATTTCTGCATACATATTATCAGGGCCTGGTGCTTTCATCCTTGGTGACTCCTTTAGCACCCTCTTAACTTCATCAATAGAGATTTTGGTGGATAATTTGGCAACATCTTCTGGCATACAGCCCCCCAGTGCCAGCTTGGACAGATCAATTAGGGCATTTGTCACCAATTTGCTCATTTCTCATTATTGGAAAAGTTCGCCATAGAATTTTTCAACCTCACGCTTGATCATTTATGGGGCTCTTAATACTTCCCCTTCCGCTGCCTCCACTTCCTGTATCCTAGCCTTGGTTCGGATTTCCTTGAGGTGCTTCAGGACCTCTTTGGTCATTGTCCCCACTAAGCTCTTATATTGGTAAGTTGCATTGGTCCATCACTCCGAGTCTTGCTTCATCATTAGGGCCTGATACTTTTTGTGCGTTGTTTGATACTCGCTCCACCAGTCTTCGCTGTCCCACCATGTGAGCCTCAGCCTTTCTAACTAAGCCTTCAGTTGTTTTGTGGTGGCAGTTCACTTGTAGGTGGTCACTTTTTTGAACTTCATTCTATCATGCTTCAGTTTTGCTTTGATCTGAGTCCATCATTCTAGCGGTCCAACAAGAGGTATCTATCCAGATATGCGACCAGTTGATCCAGTCCAGCATAGATCTTTTTGCACCATTACCCATCCCTCAGAATGGCTGGTGCCAGATGCCATTTGCAATTCCTTGGGGGTTCATCAAGATTGATATCCACATGGATGACCATGTGGTCACTTTCAGTGTTTATGCTGACCTCACTGTTGGACGTCATTGGCTTAAGATCTGATGACACTAGGATGTAATCTAAGCATATACAGACTCTGGGGACCTGGCGTAGTCGTATGGCCATTGCATTAAGTTTGCCAGGTCATCATCCTCTTAATCAATCATTAGGCACATCCCTGATTTGACTAGGCAATCCAGCATATCATTGGCCTTTCAGTTGGGATGATCTTTAGTTAATAATGTATCCCAGCTCACATTCGTCCAACAATTCAGGTCTTCTGTTATTACAGTCATCACTTTGGATGGCACTTATGCTAAATATCCCCAAAAATATGGTTTTCATGGAGCTTCAGTGGGGCCTAGACTGCCACCACTCTTATGCTCTTGCCAGTTCCCCTGTTTGTAGCCAGCTTATCAAGGTCCTTCCAGCGTGAGTTTTGTCCACAAATTCCAGATCTAATTCTCGTCCATTGCGATGATCGCCACATGATCCATCAGAGGGCTTGGTAGCCTATTTGATGGGACCACGGGTGGTTTGCCACATCATGGTTTGAGCTCAGCACCATTTCTTTTTGGTTACCAGCTTGCATTTTTGAAATAAAGATTAAGTCAATTTTATTATTAGTTTTTAAATGGTGCATCTTCCTCTGTCATGGTCCCAAGACATCATAATAGGGACTAACCCCAAGGACAAGGCTGGGCGCCATGAGGCTCAGAAGGTGAAAAACAGGGCCTCCCAGACCTGAAGCACACCCTAGACCAGCGCTGGGTACGGGCAAAATATGCCCAGGTTGGTCCTAGTGGGGTGCCCAGTGTCCAGCCCCTGATGTCGGAGAAAGTGTTTAAATGAACTATCTACCAAATAAAGGTGGACGATTCAATTTGGTTAGTTGAGGAATGGGGTTTCAAAACCCATTCCATCTACGAAATAATGTGCTCAGGTCGAATCCAACTTCAATTGATCACTCAAGTGAAGTCAGTTTCAGCCTATTCAACTAATTCAGTTGGCAGTATTGCCCTATTGGTGAGTCAGTGCTTGGGCCCACTGCGGCATAACCCCAATTCCCCCATCCAAGCTTAAATACATTTTCCCCGACCAACATTCCTTGTTGGTCAACTTACTAAATAAACCTTTCCCCATTTACGTTATTTTTCAAATTTTATGATATTCCAAACTCTCCTGTACGTGCACCTCTTTGAGGAGGTCTCGCACTCCATTATCCTTGCCATTGCAAGTACATTGCATCTCTCATTTCGTGCACTGTTTGTTCACCCAGGTTCCCTACAACCTGGGTCTCTTAGCCCCTTTCAATATGTGCACCGCATCAATTTTAATGGGGTTTGTCGGGATTCTAAACAGATGAATCCTTCTGATAGTATTCAAAGTAGGGGTTTTGGTTAGTTGGGTGTAATTTGCCAGCTAATCGCCTAGTTTGATACTATTTAATGTTATATACTTGTTTGCGTTTAGGTTCAGCGGGAGCTACGTTTGCTGCCAAAATGCCATCTGAAGATCGTTGTGGGAGTTTCCAGCGGAAAGCTGATGAATCTGTTATGACTCGTCCAAAATGGTTCTGCCAACTAATTTGGAGCTCCAGCGACTGATGCTGAGGATGCTCAAATTCCTATTTATTTACAAGTTTATATATGATCAACCAGCGACTTATGCTGAGGATGGGTTGACCTAATTTAATATTCAATGATCAGATGAGCCGATCTAAGAGGGAATCACCATGAAGAGTTTATGATCTGTTAGAGGTTTTAGAATCAAGAGGCCAATGTGTTTTCTGGCAGATAATTGGCCAAAGAGCACTTGGGCGCAGTAGCCTTGAGAGAAGTATAAATAGTCGTTCATTCCCTCTAGATAAACATCTCTCATTTCCTATATTTATTGTTTGTTTGAAGTAGCTTTGTGCAACTAGAGTAGGGAATGTAGGATAGGAGATCCCCAATAGGCGCAGGTGATCACGCCTGTAGTGGCCAGTGTTGCCAGCTCCCATACCTCCTCCTTATGAGGAACCAGTGGGAACCTGGCCAGCTTCTACCAGTGGTGAGCTGCATAGACACCAATCCTAGTGGGGTGCAGCGCGGGAGGTGCCATAGCCGCCCAAGAAGGGGGATGAACTCGCCGAGGCATTCCCAGATGGGTTGGTGAAGGGTCGTGAGGGTGGAGTAGCGTGGGAGTGCCTGAGCCGCCCAGGAAGGGGGCAGGACTTGCCGGGGCACATGCTGAGGACGCCTGGGGCTAAAGGCAAAGCCATTGGTGGTTAGTTGGTAGGTTATTGCAGGACTTATAAGGGTTGGTACGCCAATGAAGGCGAAATAGCAAAGGGCCACCAGTCTTCATACTGGTTGGCCTGGAACACTAGCGGAGCCCAAGGTCGATTTTGTGATAGGGTTTCTATCATAAAACTCGCCATTATATGCCTAAGCTGTTATTGCTCCAGCACCCTCTGCTAGGCTTTAATGAATTTGGCCCTAACAGCTAGTTCCCTGGCGTTGGCCTTGTGCATTGTGCACTACCACGCTGGGAACAGGAGAGTTATAGACACTCTCCTTACATTAATTGACCAACCCCTTTTTCTATGTGCATGAACTTTTTCCATGTGGACCTTTTCCAAAGTGGAAACAGTGGGCGCCAGCTGTGGGCTTTGGCTGTCGTTAGCTGCACCTCTGTTTCCGATTTTGCCTAAAGGTTATCACCTCGATGTTATTATGGTTGCCTTCAACTGTAAAACATCCACCCTTCGTGTTTGTACCTGTTGGATTCAGATGCTTTGATGTCCTAAAGTTGTGATTACCCGACTTTCCACCAAATTAGTCACTTTCAATTTAAATAAATAAATGTTACATCACCTGCGCTTTTGGATCTCCAGTGGGATAGGCACAGATGGGCCTGGGGGTGGTGGCCTTGGATAACATTAGGCATTCCATTGCTGTTCAAAGGATAGGGTCATTCGTGTTAGAAAATGCATTTTTTAACGAAAACCTGTTCTCTATCTATGAACCATTTATTAGTGCATATGGCCTGGATGAGGACACTATTCCAGTATATCAGATTACCCCTAAGAACCCACGTTTGACTTTAACATGATTTGGCGCACTCAGGCAATGGGGAAGGAACTTCGTTTAAAATATGATCAAGTATATGCACCTGCAGAAGGCATGGTGGTGTATGTGGCCTCAGTATTAAGAGTGGCCAACTATCCCTCCCCTTTTTTGATTCCAAAACAGATTCTATTGGCGTGCTTGAGCCAGAGGAAGAAATTTTTGGTGAAGTGTTGTTTGGCTACCATTAATAAAGACCATTCCAGGTATTTTCTACTGACTACTACACTCTCCTATCCTTTAAGGAAGCTCGCCACTACTATCTTGGTGGATACTGGCACCTCTGGAAACTTTATGGACCAGTACTTAGTCGACTACCTTGGACTGAGTTACTTGCCAGGTGATGTGGTTAGGGAGGGGCATCCCAAGGTATTCCCAGTCTGAAGATCATTGGGACAGTGGACTATCAGGTTGGCAAGTACCACTTGTCTGATCACTTCAGTGCGATCAAAAACCTTTTGTTCCTTATCATTTTGGGTGTGGAGTGGTGGAAGAAGTTTGACGTTAGAACTAGCCTGAAGGAGAATACCCTGTCTCTCACCATGAAGAATGGCCACATATTCATTGTGCCTTTGTCAGAAGAGAATGCTCAGGGCAAATTGCCCCACTAACCTCACCGTCTCCCTTGTCGCCTTGCCGCAATGCAGAAGCCCTCAGTGGAAATTCCTATACCTTCTTGCTTGGAGGGTTTGAAATCCTCTTTTGATGCAGCATCTGTAAACGCAATCCCTGAGCACTCCGAGCTTGATTGTGACTTTAAGCTCATGGTGGATCTAGTGCGTATCTCTTCCCCTATTTACCAATTGACTGTATGGGAGGAAGAAGCGTTGGATTTGTGGGTGAAGGAACAGCTGGCCAAAGGTGCGATTTTTCAGTGTACCTCCCCTGTATGCTCCCCCCTACTCTTTGTGGAGAAGTCTGATGGTACTTTACGCTCCTGCATAGAATATGGTAACCTTAATAACGTTATTGTACCAGACCTCCATCCTATCCCTTTGAATTCACAGATTGCACGCTATGTGAAGAAGGCGAATGTCTTCTCCAAGATGGATTGCCTAATGCGTTCAATCAGATCTGGATAAAAAAGGGACAAGAGTGGTTGACCGCATTCTGTACCAGAAAAGGTATCTTCCAGTTTCAGGACATGCCCTTTAGGCTTAAGAATGCCCCTGCTATCTTTCAAAGCCGCATTGATACTGCGTTGGGGGACCTGTTAGGGGTATGCGCGGTCGCTTACATGGATGATATCATGGTGTTTTCCCCTGATCAGGAGTCCCATGCATTCCACTATCGGCAAGTGATGGAGCAGTTAAAGGCAGCCAGCTTTACATTAATGATTTCCAAGTGTGAGTTCTTCAAGTCTCAGGTCATATTTCTGGGCAACTTCGTGTTTGACCAGGGACACATGATAACTCCAGACAAGGAGAAGGCGATTTGTGAGTGGCCTACCCCCACCTCAGTCAAGGAATTGAGGAGCTTTTTGGAGACATGCACGTTCCTCAAGAAGTTCACTCCTAATCTATCTGAGGTGGCAGCTCCCCTATACAAGGCTAGCAATGCTAAGGTGCTTCAGTGGTCCCCCGTTTTGGAGGATGCTTTTCAAGCAGTGAAGTGCACACTATTGTCCACGACAGTTCTTTACCATGTTGACCCTTTGAAGGAGTTCATTGTGTCTACTGATGCCTTCAACTTTGCCATAGCGGCAGCTTTGTTACAGGTAGGCGAAAAATGGGATAGAGCATCCGGTGGTATATTTTTCTAGGAAAATGTCTTTACCAGAGTTGAATTACGCCGTTTATGATAAGGAGTTATTAGTAGTGGTGGAGGCGCTGACTTATTGGCATCACCACTTGCATGGCTCATCCCAACCTTTCTGGGTACATACAGACCACTGTGCCTTTCTGTACTACCGCTCTCCTCATGTCTTAACCCCACGGCAGACTGTTGGCATGAGACCCTTGCTCAATTCGCATTCACATATGAGTTCATCAAGAGCAAGGATAATGGTTTGGCGGATGCTTTGAGCCGCAAACCTGCTCTAGCGCCCAATACCAAAGAGGAAGAAGTTCACAACACCCAGGTGATGATTCCTCCAAGTAAACTTCTGCCTCAACGACCCTCTCCCCTGGCCAACGAGCCAGCGCTTGTACCTCTGTAAAACGCGGAGGAATATAGTATGTTAAGGAAGGTAGTCCTTTATCAGCCGCTGGAAGCGGAATATACTACGTTACTTACTAAGTGCGAGTTGAATCAAGAGGATCTCTCCAGGGTCTATCACATGAAGGATGAGATGGTGTGGTTCCAGGGGCGCCTATGGGTTCATGCTGGATCACTTCGCCTGGAAATCATCTGGGACCGTCATGATGGATTTACCATTGGTCATCATGGTAAAGCGAAGACATTAGAGTTATTCTGGCGCACATACATTTGGAAGGGCTTGCCTGCTCAGGTGGGGCGGTACTGTAAGGAATGTTTAGTATGCAACCAAATGAAGCCAAATCGTCAACCTTTAGCGGGGTTGTTGGTACCTGTCCACAAAGCTGAAGGGCCCTAGACTTCCCTATCAGTGGATTTTATTGCAGAACTACCAGTCTCAGATGGTTAAGATGCCATAATGGTTGTGGTGGATTGGTTTACAAAGTTCGCCCACTTCATTCCGTGAAGAACCACAATAAGCGGGGCTGAGATGGCCAGGCTTTTCGTCATGCATGTGTTTGCGCTCCATGGAGTTCCCCAAGAGATTATCAGTGACCGGGGACCTCAGTTTACCTCTGCCTTTTGGGAAGAGTTGTGTAAGACTCTCCAGATTAGCCCTTGCCATTTGACTGCCTATCACCCACAATCAGATGGGCAGACCAAGCGAGTGAACCAGTGCTTGGAGTAGATCCTGCGGTGTTACACCGCCGCAGATCATTCAGATTGGGCTTCTCATCTTCCAATGGCCCAGTTTAGCTACAATAATACCTTACACTCCTCGATCAGTTGCTCCCCATTTTTTGTCAGCCATGGTTTTAACCCCACCTTTAACATGGAGATCAGCTGTGGGTCTAAGGTTGAAGCAGTGGTGGACTTTACCAAGACAATCAATAAGATCCACCAGGGGGTTTCCACAATCTTGGAGGCGGCAATGCAGGTGTGTAAGGTGAACGCTGATGGGAAGTGCCAAGTGGGTCCTGCATATAAGGAAGGGGATCTAGTGATTCTTGATGCTTGTAACATCCCCATCAAGCGGCCATGCAAGAAGCTAGGAACTAATAGGATTGGCCCTTACCACGTTGTTAGAAAGGTGGGCCATGTCTCATACCGCTGGATCTTCCCCCTTCATTTTGGATCTTCTAAGTGTTTCATGAAAACAAACTCACATTGTTTGAGGGCCCTCCACCAGAGATTCCCTGGCCTATCTTGTGGATGGGGCGCCTATGTGGGAGGTGGATGAGATAGTTGCCTCCCGCCGCGTTAAAAGAATACTGGAGTACCTGGTATCCTGGAAGGGCTTTGATGCTGCGGAGAACAGTTGGGTTCCAGCGCTTGACTGTGTGCATGCCCAAGATCTTATTGAAGCCTTCCACGAGCATTTCCCCCAGGATGCGGGATCTCAACCCAAACCAACCATTGCCGCCATGAAGTTGGACCCTGCACAAGAACTTTTCCCTTGCGCAAGCCCCTGGAGGGGGGGTTGAGTCCCATCAGGAGGAGAGGGTAATGTCATGGTCCCAAGACATCATAATAGGGACTGACCCCAAGGACAAGGCTTGCGCCAAGAGGCCCAGAAGGTGAAATTACAGGGCCTCCCAGACCTGAAGCACACCCTAGACCAGCGCTGGGTACGGGCAAAATATGCCCAGGTTGGTCCTAGTGGGGTGCCCAGTGTCCAGCCCCTGATGTCGGAGAAAGTGTTTAAATGAACTATCTACCAAATAAAGGTGGACGATTCAATTTGGTTAGTTGAGGAATGGGGTTTCAAAACCCATTCCATCTACGAAATAATGTGCTCAGGTCGAATCCAACTTCAATTGATCACTCAAGTGAAGTCAGTTTCAGCCTATTCAACTAATTCAGTTGGCAGTATTGCCCTATTGGTGAGTCAGTGCTTGGGCCCACTGCGGCATAACCCCAATTCCCCCATCCAAGCTTAAATACATTTTCCCCGACCAACATTCCTTGTTGGTCAACTTACTAAATAAACCTTTCCCCATTTACGTTATTTTTCAGATTTTATGATATTCCAAAATCTCCTGTGCGTGCACCTCTTTGATGAGGTCTCGCGCTCTGTTGCTCTCGCCATTGCAAGTACATTGCATCTCACACCTCGTGCACCATTTGTTCACCCAGGTTCCCTCTAACCTGGATCTCTTAGCCCCTTCAATATGTGCACCGTGTCAATTTTAATGGGGTTTTTATCATGAAACTCGCCATTCTATGCCTAAGCTGTTATTGATCCAGAACACTCTGCTGGGCTTTAACGACTTTGGCCCTAACAGCTAAGTCCTTGGCGTTGGCCTTGTGCACTGTGCACTACCACTCTGAGAACAGGAGAGTTATAGAACTCTCCTTACATCCTCCTCCTCATTTGTATGCTCACCATCCCCCAAGCATTTGTGGTCACAATCCTCATTTCTGTCTGCCCGATCCATGGGTATGAAGATTAGCATTACTGGGCTATGGATTAAATCACATACTGAGGTCTGTTTGTTAGCTGAAGATGACGTCAATGGTGGGCGGGGGTTATTACTCAGCTTTCAGGGGCCGGTTGGTTGGGAATGGGATTATATTCCTGGGCATCCTGTGCACCAGGAATTCAGTTGTCATCCCCATCTCTATATTGATGGATAATGGGGATAGTTTTATGATTGGGTCCAGGTCCCCCATGTCCCCTACTGGTGGAGCGATGGATTCCCCCTCCTCCATCATTCAGGTTCTCTTCCCTTCATTCAATTTGTCAGCTGCACTCAATTTTTTAGTTGGTGATCATCTGGCCAACTTTGCCAATTTTGTTGCATCTACTGATTTTTGCTCGTCTCCTCAGGCTTATTTGCCAATGACTTCTAATTCAATTTAGTATTCACATTCAGCTTGTCAGGCTTTGATTTCGATTTATTGGCATCCTGCTCCATCCCTTCTTGGGGAATTTCTTTGGGTTCACCTTTTGCCATCTTTCCTCCTTGCAGATCATCCATTCCGCTTGAGATGGGCATGGCTCTGTTGGTTTGGGTTCCATTCCTTTGTCCATTATGTATGATTCAGGGCTTAGATTTATAAATGGCTCATCGTCCACTTTGGGTTGCTTGGCCACTTCTCGCTCTCATGCTTCCCTATGCGCCAGGTCCAATTCTTGTTGGCGTTTCATGTCCCTGACCTCCGTTAGGTTGCACGGGATCCATTCTCTAGCTTTTGGGTGGAGGATAGTCTTGGTACTAACCTTGGTGACCCCCTGACGGGGTCATATTCATACTCCCGAGTTGTTTTACCTTTGCAGTGATGGCATTGAGCCATTGTGTGGCCGGTCTGGTAACAGAACAGGCACACTTCTTTGGCATCTTCTTGTTCAATGTACATTACCCTGTTTGGGCTGGTCAGGCAGATGAATTGGGGCAGGGCTAGTTTGTTCATCTTCATTCAGGGTGCCTGTTCATAAAGCACTTCCACTGTCCAGGGGTGGAGGCTCTTTGTGATATAATTGCTGCCAGCTTGCCAAAATTCTTGTACTACCCCATAGTACAATAATCCAGTTAAGATCACTTCATGCACCCACTCCCTTTCATGATTGGTTGGGAGGTTCTGGAATGCTACCCACCTTGCTGTTTGGTTGGCGTATCTGGTCGGCTCTGTTCACAGATAAATCTCCTTATACATGATGCCAATCGTGAGGAGTTTCTTGCAGTCAAATTTTCCTGGAATCACTATATTGATATACCCCATTAAGGTACCCAGTGGTGGTCAAAGTCCCCTCCTGTTAGGACTTCATCAAGGTCCTGATAAATTGAATTTATCAGGTCGCTTCACTCCTCCTCCTCCTCCTCCACTAGCTGCAGATGGATTTTGATGGCGTCCTTTAGGTATGATTTTGGCGCTTAGCGGTTTGTAAAGTCTCCGCTGATCAACTGGAAGATATATTTGGTGTGGTTTCCTGTTTCATTCCAGGTGTTGTCATCATTGTGTTCTGCCGCTGCGCTGTAGGACTTGGTTTTTCGCGCTTGATTTGTGCACATCAGTGGGGGTCTTCCCCTTCAAAAATCCAGCTTACTGATTTATCTAGGCTGAATCCCCAATTGAGAAACGCTTTGATCTGATGAATGCTGATACCTTGGTGACTGATACTTTTAGCCGTTTACACTCCAATCTTGAGATTTTGCCACTTGAGGGCATCCGTCAGTGAGATTCCAGTCAAGTACCACTTGAGGGCGGATTCTGGGCCGCACGTTGGGTGTAGGTATTTTTGAAGGACCTCCAGCGTAACTGAACTATGCTGGCACCAGTCACTTACTGTGACACTACTACAGCCCTCATCTGTAAATATTCATGCCATGGCTGCTGGAACTCCCGCCTCGCTCCATTAAAAATGTTTCAGAGGGGGTGAAACCTTCGGCGGTGTATGGGCAGCTAGCATCAGTTCCCGGAAGGATTGCTTCCAATTCCAGATGGTTTTGATGCGGATTCCCACTTTGAGCCATTCTCAGCCCAGGTTCGAGGTCATGACCCCTTTCGTCACCATTGCCACCTGTGGTGAAATCTTGTGTTTCATCCACAGTTGGGTTGACTCTGGGGTGAGCCCCACTGTGTCCCAGTCTGCAGCTTTGGCGATTGTTGCAACGTCATGCCATATTTTCCACTTTTTGATAGGGAAGGGTCAGCCTCTAAGGAGTTTGTGAATTGGTTTTGTCACCCCCAGATCTGCCCATTCATGCACTAGGTCCATACTGGATCCCGCTCAGAACCAGTAACTTATTTCCATTGGTGTGAATCTGTTGGCGGACCAGTTAATGGCTTCTTTTAGCGACCAATCCCAGAAGGGTCCCCACTCCACCACTTTTTCCTTCATCCTGCCCGCTTTCATCAGGTCTGATGCAGTGGCTGGTGGGATTCAGGTGTATGACTGGTGTAGGGCCTCGGTGAACTTGAACCCAGCTGTGATCCATGGTAGTGCCTCCTCTGGGGAGAATGTGGTATTATACCATTCCAGTGCTGTGTCTACTGGAATGGTATGTTGGGCTCATTCAAGGGCAGTTGAGACATTCAGGAATTGTTTCACATAATTGGCTAATTTTATTGGGTTGAAGCCCAAGCTCCCAATGGCTTGAGCGGATCACGCTGTAATACAGGCCTTGTTATACTCCATTGTATTTAAAAGGTCAATGCTAGCATCCATCAAGGCCTTCACATCCGCCAGTTTTAGATCTTCATGAATTGTGGCCTTTATCACCTTGTTCTTCAAGGGGATTTTCATCCATTCCAGGGTATCTTCAGTCCAAACCCATGATGCATTGGAGAGTACCATTATGTCAATCAAGATTTAGGTATTGAGCCAGCATTTGGCCATTCTGGCGGAAAACATGTGGTCTCGCCAAGTAGACACAATGTCCAGTTTGATATTTTGGAGACCCATTCAGTCACCGTTGAGTACGGGAACTGGAAGGCCTCCCATTGTTTGATTTCATGGGCAGACATGCTGCGATGTGCTAACATATCTGTCTGAACTGAGGTATATCTCACTGGAGCCCTGGCCACCGACTTGACCACTGTTGGTGTTTTGACCCCTTCCAGTAGCATTTTTAGTTTTTTTGCCAATTTTTCTCAAGTGTCCAATCCCTCAGATTCAGTCCCTGGTATAGCTTCACCCCATCAGGGTTGGTCCCCAATGATTTGTACTGGTTCAGTGATTGATTTCGTTTTATTCTAGCTCCCTCTGTCGACTTGAAGTTGTCAGGGATTGTTCCTGATGGCCCATTCAGATTCAGCCATTGATTCTTAGTTGAGCTTGCCCCCACTATCAACCTGAATTCATTGGGAATTGCACCTGATGGTGCATCGGTGATCATGTTCAATAATTTGCTCAGGTTGCTGGATCAATATTTGTCGTGGACTGTTCTCCACCCAACTGGATATTGTCAGAACTGGTGCCCAACTTCTCCTTCAAGCAAATACTCTGAGCATATTCAGTAAGTTTCTCCATATCGGCAAAAACTTTTTTGTCATTTCCCTGTTGGTTTGGGCAGCTGATTTTTGGTGATTGAATCTGAGTAAGTTTTAGATCCAACCAATACTTCATCCAGATTTTTTTTGGTTTTTACAAAAAATTGTTTTACCTTGCGAGGCCCTGATCCCCTCTACTGATTGAGGTTTGGTGGGGAATATTCCTGATACTGCTGTTTCTTGGTGTCGCTCCTCACTCCCCAAGGGTAACTCATGCCATCTGGTTGTTGGCGGACACTGATCCTAGGGAGTCAGTCCCACTATCTGCACTTGTCACAAGGGTTTTTCTGTGACCCTTCATCACGTTCATGCATTTCATCATCATTCAAGCCGCCAAATCGTTATTTGATGTGTATGGGTTGTTCAGGCCTTCCCCATTATTAGTCATATGGAGTCCTAGGCCAGCGGGAAATCTGTCAGATAGTACGTCCATCTTGGCATACTTCATTATTAATATATATCGGTGCAAGCAAGCTATAATTTCTATGTGCTTTGCACAGATGGGCGGATTGACTTCCTTACGCTTGAATGGTTGACTGTGGTGTACTGCTCTATATTTGCAGTACTCACTGGCAGGTGGATATTCTTTCTATACTTGTTCTAGTCACTTTTAAATTAAAAGTGATGTTTGCCAGAGAAAAAAGGGCGCATCTAATGATGATTTAGCTGACTTAAATCTGAGTTCAGCGGAAATTTATCCCAACGCCAACTGCCATTAATGATGATTGTGGGATCTTCTGGCGGAAAGCCAGTGTTTGTGTTATCAATCATCTGATTATGAAATTTCTGCCTAATTTGGAGTACCAGCAACTTATGCTGAAGATGCTCGAAGTATTTATTGTAAAAGTAACTTATATACAGCTGACCAGAGACTTAAGCCAAGGATGAGTTGACCTAATATTTATTGAAAAAGATGATCAGATTGGAAAAATAGGTATAATGGATGACTAATGATTGGATGTATTTTTGGATTGATGGCCAATGGGTTGTGATTAGGCGCAGTAGCCTAGGGTATAAATAGTTGGCATTCCCTTATAATAAAGATCCCTCTTTCGCCCATATTAGCTTATTTGTTAGTAGCTAGTCTTCTAGATTAGGAAAAGGTGGGACTGGAGATCCCTGAAGTAGGAGTGGGGTGGCATGCCTGATGTGGCTATGCTTCTAGCTCCCATACCTCAGCCCTGTGAGGAACCAATGGGAAGCTGGCCAACTGGCCACCAACGATGATGTGCTGCTGGCCATCAGCCTTAAGGGTGGTGCGGCATGGGAGTGCCATAACCACCCAGGATGAGGGATGAACGCTGGGACACACCCAAGATGGACCATGGGGATAAGGCAAAGTTGTTGGTCTTCTGTGTTAGTGGTTTGGACATGGACTTGTAGGGGGTTGGTAGACCTATGAAGGCAAAACAGCAAAGGTCAATCAGTCTCCATACTGGTTGGCCTGGCGTACTACTGGAGCCCACCGTTTAAAAAAAGAAATTTTCTGACATGGTCCCATTATTTGTTGGAAGAGGGGGATCAGTTTAGATCTATACTATGGGTGCTGCCACAATTCCGCAATGAAGTAATCTGGGCTCATCATGACCCTCAAGTGGTGGGTCATCCAGGAATTAATAAATTCCTAGACTTGGTAAAGCGAATGTACAACTTGCCAGGGATCTCTAAGGATATTCAGGCATGGATTACTGTTGTGTAATGTGCGCACAAACGAAGTATGAGCACTCCAGTTGGAATGGACTTCTTTATCCCCTGCATCAGGCTGAGAGACCATGGACTTTGGTGTAACGGTCAGATTGAACTGATCATTACATTTTGACTTGAGATTTAGATTTCTGAATATTTTGTCAAAACGCTATTTTGGGGGTTTTGAGGTTCATGCTGGCTTATTGCTGGGATGTGCCCCTCCTGAGCTATTCTTTATGCTCCTTGGGGCACAAAGAAAAGTGTAAAGGCTCCCCAGAAGAGCAACCTTAAAAGGTCAGGCCTTCGCAATTTGAACTCAGTGCAAAATTATCTCTCTCTTATTCATTTCCTGTCCTTGCCTGGGTCTCTCTGGTAGCCTCAGGGATGCTCTTGCCTTGTCTTAAATAGTATCCCACGGTGAACTTAATTTTGTATCCTTAACAAAAAAAGTTGGGATTTGGTGGAGAACTGATCTTACATATACTCCGGTTCTTTCATGTGTTGTTCACAGTGCCCTATGTTATTGGAAATAAATTTTGTCAGCATGTTTATTTCAAAAATAATTAAAGCTAGGCTAATTTAGGGATTAAATCTTTGCTTACCTATGTACATCTTTCTAGTTTTCGAATTTCCCTAAATCCAAGGTTGAATTGGTGAGTATGATGATTCAAAACACTTAGCTCAAGGGAATCTCATATCAGACAATCTTTTGGTGTCCATCCGACAATCTGAAGGAAAGATGGCGGTCAAAAACTGGGACGTTTCCATCCATTACATTTGGTATTGCTTGATTCATTGTTGAGATTTCCAACTCTGATGCGTATAATGCAATCATGGTCATGATAGACCCTTTTACAAAGTTTGCTTTGTACATCCCCCTGTTTGCTACTATTACCTTAGAGAAAAATGTGTGCCTCTTTGTGCGGCATATTTTCTCAATGTTTGGGTTGCTGAAGGAAATTGTGAGTGACAGGGAGCCGCAGTTTATGGCGCGCTTCTGGATGGCCCTTATGGCCATCTTGAAAATTCAGCTGTACCACTCCATCACGTATCACCCCCAGCCATATGGTCAAAGGAGCAAGCAAAATAAATCTTTAAGCAGTATCTCTAGTGTTAAGACACTGCTGCTCAGGATATTTGGGGATGATCTCCCTTTGGTGCAGTTCACTTATAATAATGCCTCCCATGCTTCCATGGGGGTTTCGCCTTATGCAGCCACATTGTGGTATAACCCTAATATTCCCCTAGGCCATGACTTCTCCCTGAGGTCCCTATAATTGTGGAACAGGTTCAGAGGATCCAGAGCACACAATCCTTGGTTTGGGAGCATCTAACCAAGGCCTTCAATGATTACAAGTGGTTTGAAGATCAGAAACGCCTGCCATACATGAGATCATAGGGGGTTCTTTGGTCATGCTTGATACCCACCAACTGCATATGAAGGTGCCCTCATGGAAGTTCGCTGGCAAGCAATTTGGTCCACATGAGGTTATAGAGGATTTGGGCAATGGCGCTTTCTGGTTGGCGCTTTCCCCCACTGGAAACAGCATCTTGTCTTCCACACTTCCCAATTTTCACCATTTAAAGGCACACCACCCGCGGAACCTGAGCCAGTTGTGATTGAAGACTTGGTGGAAGCAGAGGTGAATGCTATTCAGGTGTCTCATCACTCGCAACGCTCTGCATAGTACCAAGTGGCGTGGAGGGGCTTCCACTCATATGAGAATAGCTGGGTTAGTGCTCGCAACTGTGCCAATTTTCATGAGTTGGCTGAAGCCTTCTGTTAGAAAATTAACCAGATGACTTTCTCCTAATAATATCAGAATTAGGAGTTTCAGTTAGTCAGGTGTGAATGCCAGCTAATCGCCTAGTTTGATCTTATTTAATGATATAAAAATAATAATTGTTTTGAGGCTTGGCGGATTCCTAGTTTGGTGCCGCCTGCAAAATCATAGGTGATTGTAGGAATTTCTGGTGGAAAGTCAATGTATTTATTTACAACCATCTGATGATGATTCACTGACTTGAATCCAAGTTCAGCGAAATCTTATCCCAATGCCAACTGCCATGAAAATGATTGTGGGATTTTCTGGCAGAAAGCCAAATTAGTCATTATCAATCATTTGTTATTAATGTGTTGCCTAATTTGGAGTACTAGCAACTAATGCTGAGGTGTTCCAAGTATATATTATATAGAAGTTTTATATATGACTGACCAGCGACTTGTACTGAGGATCAGTCAATCTATTATTTGTTTTGGACGAGTGGAATGGGAGGGAACCACTACCATGGGTGACTGCCATCAATTGAGGTTCCATCTTGGATGGACAAGGGGGTTTCATAGGTGCAGTAGCCTAGAGTATAAATAGTCTTTCTTCCCTCCAAATAAAGATATCTCTTTTGCTCATCAGATTTTGGTTGTTAGTAGTTAATCTGCTAGAATAGAAAAAGGTGGGTCTGGTGTTTATTAAAGTAGGTGCAGGATGGTATGTCTGGAGTGGCCGATGCTGGCAGCTCCCATACCTCATCCCTATGAGGATCCAATGGCAACCTAGCCAACCAGCCACCAACGATGATGTGCTGATGGCCATCATCCATGAGGGTGGTGCAGCGCGGGAGTGCCATAGTCACCCAGGATGGGGGATGGACTTGCTAGGGCACACCCAAGAGGGACCATGGGGCTAAGGCAAAGTCATTGGTCTACTGTGTTGGAAGGTTGGACGTGGACTTGTAGGGGGTTGGTACGCCAAAGAAGGTGAAATAGCGAAGGTCAATCTTTCTTCAGACTAGTTGGCCTGGCACACTAACGGAGCTCACTTTTTGGAAAAGCGATTTTCTGAAACCTTACATGTGGTGCACCCCAATGCTCCACATCCCCCAGAAGGTTTCCTCCATCCTGACAAACAAGCTTCCCAAGGAGCACAAAAAATGTGGCGCTGGCCCAAGTTCCTGGTGGCGGTGCTCCCCCATCCCAAACATGAAAGGCCAATGTAAGCCTTGAGGAACAAATCATGTAGCTGGACTGGAAAATTTCCATTCTATATGAAGAAAGGGAGAAAGCCAGTGGCCATTCCTCTCATCACCCTGGGCGATTTGGCCCATGTGGTTGATAAAGAGGTGGGTAATGGCATATACCCCTGTGAATCACACCTCTTTCACCCATGTTTACTACCAAAAAGTTGGTTATAAAGTTTAAGTTGTATGCTGGGAGGTGGCGGAGGGCAGGAGCCACTGCCAGAAGAAGGTGGTTGCGTATGTTCCCAGGAGGGGATATCCACGGGTTTGAGTTTCAATGGGAAAGGTAAGTTGCAATCAACTGAGGGGGTCAAGTTGCATTACACTAAAATTAAGGCCCTAAGTTAGTATTAGGTGAGAAATTCCCCGTCTTCCAGGATTCCATCATATAGGGAAAACAAGCCCATCCACGACAAGTAAAGGCGTTGTCAATACCTTCCTCACCCACTTGAGACAGCCATAAGTGGCTTGGCCATGGGTGCAACCTGCCACCTGCTGGAGATGTCAGTCTCATCACATCAAGTCAGTCATGGTGAAATGAATGTTCCTACTAATGGATTTGTTGCAAATCAGCTGATCAGGTCAGATAAGGGTCAGTATTAATTACACTTTGGATTGATGGTTCAATGTTATAATTTGGAAGAATCATTAGGATATGACATAAGGTTTTTGTGCAGGGTCAAGCCCACTGAGCAACAGATGGATGATATGGAGATTTTTGCCATGAAACAAACGTAAAGATTGTAATAAAATATGAAGCAATTGCTTCAGTCATACCACTTCATTTCCTTAATATAAAACAGCAGACTCCTTATGCTCTGCTCACTTCTTCCTAATAACAATACTCCTCCTTCAATTGCCATATATTTGCCTATATATCAGCGACTTTGGACAATACTGCTCCCTTGCCTTAGCTATTCAGTTCTGCCATATTCTCAATGGTTCCAGAAGAGTATGGTATTCTCAGATTCCCTATTGCCTTAGTTTGAGGCAACCTTCTCAATAAACATCAAATTTTGACATCACCTTATCACCTTATTTGGAGGCGATCCAATAACTACCCATTCTGACCTAATATTGCCTCATCTCAAGGCGCTCGAATAATCATAACTATAATCATGGTCAGCGGATTATAGCCATTCCGCCATGGCTATTTTGGGCTTATCGTCCAGTCATATCAGAGTCTTGACATCTACCAAAGTTGACTCATAAAATGTTTAAGCGGCAGTATGCTTAGCCTTGGTTCCCCATGGTGCAAGCATTTAGGCAGCAGTCCCTGACTGGTCCCTCTGTCACTCCATTTTCTTTTCTTACCACCATTTTAGGTTTAATATAAAATTCTTAATTTTTTCCAAAATTTATTATGTGAAGTTTAGAGTTACATTGTATACCTTGGTGGCGATTATTTCCAATTCTGGAAATCCCTGGTTAGTTCTTATGAGTGCCCTTCTCATATACTTATCCATCAATATGGATGACTGTACCTAAGATATTATGGCTGCAATTCTGGGTTTTCACACATCTGGAGTTCCAAGACAGTCTTATTAATATTATCAACACTCTTTAAGACATATAAAAGGAGTTATGCAAGGTATAGTTGTCAGTGCTCAATCACAAACTTACCATTACCCAAATGGTTAAATACCTTCAATGAAGTGACCTTACTTTTGAAGCACCTAACCCAAATCAACTAGAGCCTTGAAAAATTATTATAAAGTCCATTCCCCCAATTAAAAATTTGAACAGGATTTACCATCTACAATATAATAAATTGGTTAAGGATTATATCATATTTCAAGTGTGTAACAAGCGAGGGTTTTAATTCCTTCATCCACTCAATATCATTATCAAGTGAATTTAAAAATTAAAGCAGACCTCAAAAACTTCAAAAATCCGACACACAGCAAAACCCCAATGTCCTCAGCCCTACCACCTGTTGCTCCATGTTGGATTTTAGCTTTGAAAAAGGTTCGCTGATGTTTTCTGCCTTGAATCCAACAATGTAATTCAGGGGCTTTCTCATAACACTGATAGGAAAATAACAGAAAGCTAATAAATACTAAAAAGTTCAAATTTATAGTTTTTATTAGGCACATGCGGTGGTAAAAGAGAGAATATCCTTAATAAAAATAACCAAAGTATTTAAAACGTTGAGGCTTGACGTTTGGATAGCTTAGGAATTTCTGAATTAAGTAATATGAGATTTTAGCCTATCAAAGCTCCGAAAACTCACTTCACTATGGCTGAACGACTGATGGGGAGTTACTCTTTGGTGATACATACCCATGGGGTAACAATTTAATAAATTTAAGCTAATGCCCTTTAGCGAAATTTATTACATTATTGGGGACCCCCACTAAGCCTATAAAAGGGGTGGTCTCCACTTTGGTGCTGGCTTTGTACTAGTTGTGACTGGGGGAGAACCCTTCAATGGACTCCCCAGGTTTACCTATGTAGTTGGGAAAATTCAACTCCCGACTTAGCACTATTTGCCCAGTTAGTATTTATGAAAGAGTTGCAATAATTTTCAGGGTTCCACCGAGAATTGTCCAGGGTCCTTTGGCTAACAAAATCATCATTTAGGTTTAAATCAATCTCATTATTATCAGGGACTTGTGCATATCTGACATTTCCCTTTTTGGCCAATTTTGCCCTGAAACATTCTTATCTTAAAGCCTGGAGGGCAAATGTATGACATTGCCCCCTCAAAAATGTTGGGGGGAGAATAAGGATGTATGAAGCAGCCATGTACCCAAACAATGGTGAATCCAGAAGTGAGGGATTTGATAGAGTACTTATCCCATCGCTTGTAAAAGACTGAAAATTGCCCTTCCAGATTGAACCTAGCTTTTCACCTCTAGTAGTGATGCAGTGTGATTATATAATACCAAGTCAAATACTTGGAAGGAAAAGAGAGGGACATGGAGCTCATTAGCTGCTTCAGCTTCTTTTGTGGCCATCTTGGCCAAGTTAGTCATAGCTTCCACTTGTAGTTGGATGATGTGTTGGGCCAACTTTTCATGGCTTTCTATGTGTCATTTCTGTCATTAAAAATACCTTTTGCTGTAGAGCTGATACCCCAGGTTCTCAGCCATACAACACACAGAAAGGGGACATCTTTAGATTTCAATGATAACTAATTTGATAGTCCATGAGGGCACTGGGTAAATTAAAGATCCCAGCGGAGAGGGTCTGAATTGGCCATTCTGTGGAGTATGGAAACCAGGGTTTCGTTAACTCTTTCTACTGCACCATTTGTAAATGGTTATAGGGGGCTGAGAAGAATTGTTGCGCTCCCATGGAGGTGGCAAGGAGATTCACCGCGAAAGAGGTAAAATTTTCACATTATCACATATGAGGACCTGGGACATCTATGCTGGGTTAGAATGTATTGGTTTAAAACGATGGCTGACGCTTTAGCAGTCTGAGCAGGAGAGCTACAGCTTCAGCCCATTTGGTGAAATAACCAATACCAACTAGGATATAGCGATTGCCACCTGTGGTCTGAGGGAGAGGACCTACCACATATAAACTTATGATGTGGAAGGGTTGTTGAGGTGTCGTTGGTTGATACTAATATTGGGCCTTAAAGCCGGATTGTTTTTTATAGGTCAGGCATGCATCCAAAACTTTAGTTATGATTTCCAAGATGATCTCCCAGTAGTATCGCTCTTTCACCCACTCATATGTTTTTCATACTCCGCCGTGCCCCATGATCATGTGAGATTCCAAAATGACAGGAACTCACTCTGATGGCCGGAGGTAGGGCAACCAATTTACTCTTACCTTATTATATAAATTCCCATTTTCCATCTTAATGTTTTTGGAGTGTTGAGCTAGCATTTTTTGGACTGTTCATCTTCATCAGCTCATGCCTCTGGAGTCATGAGGAGATCATGTAGCTTCTTAGCTTCACTATTGTCTAAATGAAGAATGGGCAGCCACGTTAACCCATCTACATTCATGTGATGCGTTCCTTCCCAATGCCCAATAATCATATCATAATTTTGGAGCCTCAGACCCATCGAGCCAACTGCCCCGTGGGGTACTTCAAATTCTGCAACCACTTCAGAGAGACGTGGTTGGTGATCACTTTGAAGGGAGTTTCATATAGGAGTGGGCGGTAATGTTTGAAAGTGAGCAGAACAGCCAATCACTCCTTCTCCGTGACTCTGTAGTTACGCTCAGCTTTTGAAAGCATTTTGGTAAAGTAAGACACGGGATGATCAACCCCATGCTCATCTAATTGAGCCAATATAGCTCCAAAAGCTTAGTCACAAACATCTGTGAATAACATGAAGAATTTTAATGTAGTCATGGTAGCTAAGTATTGGCCTTTTTTTGCAATAGCTCCTTCAGAGTCTCAAAGGCGACCTTTTGTTCAGCATCCCAATAGATGGGGGTTTTCTTAGCCAGGAGGCGGAAGAAGGGCTTACTAAGCTGAGCGAACTTGAGATGAATTGATAGTAATGCCTATCATGCCCAAGAATACCTAGATGTCACGAAGGGTTTTCAGCCGCAGGCATCTTGGATATTACTTTAACTTTATCTTGAAGCGGCTATATCCCATATTGTGAGATAGCGTGTCCAAGGAAATCCAGCTTTCTCGGAAAAAGGTACACTTGGAGGGCTTTAGTTTGATATAAGATGCCCGCAAACGTTGAAACACCTCCTTTAGATGTGCAAGGTGTTCATTGAAAGTCTTAGAGAAAACTGTAATATCATCGAGATAGATGATGATGCAGTTTACTTTTAGATCCTATAAGATATGATTCATTGCTCTCTGGAAAGTGGCGGGCGCGTTGCACAACCCTTGTAGTAGTTGGGTATGTTAGAAGATTTCTCACTGTAAATAGGAGCATATTTCTCCTGGTCTTGTAGAGAAGGATCCATTTGACAATAACTGCTAGCAAGGTACATGGCAGAGAAGTATTTAGACCCAGAGAGTTGGGCCAGAGCGTCATCAATGCGAGGGATAGGGTAACTATCTTCTTGGTAAGGTTGTTTAATTTGTGGTAGTCCATCACACTTGATGAACTACATTTTTCTTCTTTATTAATGAAAGTGGGGATGACCAAGGGCTTTGTGACGGCACCAGCCATCCAGCATCCAGAAGCTGTTTGAACTCCGCCCGCATCTGTAGCTCATCAACTTTTGATTTACAATAGGTCTTGGAGTGAATGGGTTTAGCATCCTAACGCCAATAGTATGCATTAACCCCTTCATATGCCCATAGTCATTGTCAGATTTGGAGAAAACGTCGCTGTAGGCCTTGAGTAAGGTGTGGACTTTATCCAGCTCATCTGGGGTCAGTTCATTGGAGATATGAAAATAAGGTAGGTACATATGAAATGGTCGATGGGTAAGCCCATATCTGCCATAGACCCAATACAGTGGACTTGCTTAATGTCCTTAATGGGTATCAGCAAGCCTCTACCAATCTCCTGATGCTTTTTCACCACATATCCTTCTTGGTGAGATACCCTAGCAAAAGGTTAATAGGCCGATGATAGGCGGGGTCTAACACGCCTGGAAAAACTCTGGATCTAATGAACTAACTCTATCTATGCTAATGAGGTGCAGTAGGCAGTTGTGTGGGATTTGACAGGTAATCTTCATGTCAACTACCCTTTGTTCCTCAGTCTTAATGAACATCTCTTCAGAATTATAGAAAGGGATACCTTCCAGAGCGTCCATTGAGGGAGGCAACGGTTTTGTATGCCTGCCTGCCGTGGTGTAATGCGGGGATAAAGTGGAGGAGGGATACTCAACTGTGAAAACATAATCCTTTTTATTGAGCTCATCATTAGACAGAATAAGAGGAACCTCATAGTTAAGCAGGGAGAGATAGCCCTGCTTCAAATTAATAACAACTTCATATATGAGCATAAATTGGGTTCCAATGAGTAAATCTCAGGTGTTATTGGTCAAAGCCACTGCCAGAACTGACAAGAGAAGCTTCCCAAACTGTATGGGCTAGAGAAGAGTAAGTTCTAATGGAGCGGGTGTTGTTTGGGCCTGCAGTTCCAAACTCATGAATGTAGTCCAGGTCAGGGGCCAGCTTAATTTTCTTAATGAGCTTAGTTGACACAACCTTCACCAGGACCCAGTGTCAAGGATATCTTTAACCTGCACTCAATTTATGACGACCTCCACTTTAGTTAAAGTACCACCCAAGGTGGGGGAAAGAGCGAGGACCTCTTTTAGATGGAAAGTGGAGGCTAGTCGCTTGGCAGTTTCAGGGTATTTTTCTTGGATAGTCTGCAGGGTATTAACACAATAGTAGATCGGAGAAATGTGACAATGAGCTGGTCCACATCACTGGCAGTGTCAATAATCTTGAGACCCCTTATCACTTGCCAAGATAAGTTTGACGAGGGATCTTTTCCCATTTTACTCTCTACAGGTTCAATCAATCAGGTACCTCCACTTCACCTGGGGCTCCTAAAACAAAATGACCAACATCTTCATCACCCCCTTTAGACTCGTCGTCAGAGGGGTTATCAATGCAGGATAGAAAGCCCATAGAAAGTGGGGTAGGTTCAGGACTTCCCTTATGGGATGATAAGTCCAGGGGTTGCTCCTCCACCTTATTAACTTTTGGGGGAGGCGTTGGAATTGTCACAGCTCGAGTTTCAACCTTCAAAGCAGGAGATTTGTGATGCCTCATGGAGACAGGTTTCAGACTAGAATTAGCTGAATGAGAAGTTGAAGGGGATAGAGGCGTGGAGGTGGATGCTTTAACTTCAAAAGCTTTGGGTTGTTCAGTGGCTGGGTGCTTCTGTGAAATAGGAGATCAGCCTTTGTGACCTGGTCATCTAACCCATTGTTTGTGGGAGTGATTGGGACCCTAGAAAAAGGGGTTTAGACTGAAGAGCAGGCTTTGAAACCACTTGGGATGACCGCTCTGAAGAAGACGATGGGCAAGGCAAAGGTATGACTGACTTCACCAACTGAGTGTTTTGACTGAAGACGAAGGGGAGCCCTGCCCCATCACAGTCATTACCATCTGACTATCTTTATAAGAAGAGGAATTATTTTGTAATAGCAACTCCGCAGAAACAGGTTTTCAGAGGGAAACATCCATAGTAGAGGCTAATTTGTTTGGCGTAGATGTTTGGGAAAAAATCTTTGTGTAGGGTCAGGCTCATAGATATCTGAAATCGGTAACAAAGCCTCCTTGATATAGTACAGATTTGAAGGTGCGCTTTACAAAAGAGAGATGCATCGCCAAGGAGGGATGAGATGCCAAGCCAGCCAAGATAGGTGCAATTGCATCATTGAGAGGGAGCATTTGGGAAAGCAACAACGGTTGAGCTTTATTATAGAAGCGCTCAACAAATTAGGTAATTGATTCTCCCTCTTGTAAAATAAGGCCCATAGAGTCATGTTTTTGTCACTGCAAACTTTGTTAGAACCAAATTCGTCTAGCAGCGCTTGCTTAACCTCTGTCCAAGTACTGAGGTTGACCATGGTGGGGACCATTCTTTCTTGAGCTATTTGATTTAAGCAACGATATATGTACTAATTTTATGCCGGTCAGTTTCTCCTTCCATCGCAGATTCATAAATATAAAGGAAGGAGACAATACTATCCTCACCAGGCATGAACTTTTTCGCAGAGGGAATTTTCTTATAACAGGACATTGTAGTGAGTGCTGCTGAAGCCGTTTAAGGTGATTCAAAGCATTAGCTAGCTTGATTTTAATGGAGGCTAGCTGAGGTTTTTCACCATCGTTTTTTTGTGGTTTTTGTGGTGTACAGGCCCACCTGTAGTGAGCACCACTTGCTGCATTTGGCTTAAAAAAGGCTATCTGGTGCTTTCTGCCTTGAATTCTACAATTCAATTCAGGGGCTTTTTCGTACCACTGATAGGAAAATAATAGAAAGCTAATAAATACTAAGAGTTTAAATTTATAGTTTTTATTAGGCGCTGCATGGGGGTAAAAGAGAGTATATCCTTATTAAAATAACAAAACTATTTAAAACAACGAGGCTCGATGTTTGAATAGCTTAGGAATTTCTGAATTAAGTAATATGAGATTTTAGCCTATTGAAGCTCATCAAACTCACTTCACTATGGCTGAACAACTGATGGGGAGTTAATTTTTGGTAATACGTACCCATGGGGTAACAATTTAATAAATTTCAGAAAATCCCCTTTAGCGAAATTTTATTGCACCCTGGGAGACCCCCACGAAGTCTATAAAAGGGGATTGTCCCCACTTTGGTACTGGCTTTATACTAGTCATGACTGGGGGATAACCCTTCAATGGACTGCCAGGTTTACCCGCGGAATTTGGGAAATTTGACTTCCAGACTAAGCACTATTTGCCCAGTTATTTATCTTAATAGTGCCCCAATTCGCAGGGTCCCAATAAAAATTGTCCAGGATCTTTTGGCCTACAAGATAGCCAATTAAATTTATATATCTCATTATTATTCTTTCCACTCAGTGTAACTTTCCAAGCAAAAATATATAAAAAAAGTAAAACTTAATCGCCTGCTGTAGTTTTGCTATGATGTCATCAGATTCCCCACTGACTGCTCCAGTGTGGGGCAGCAGCGAAACTCCCCCCACCATTTTCCGTCCAACAGGAAAATGCGCTTGGACTGGCTCTCCCAGTCATATCAAATCCCTGGGACAATTTTATTCCTCCCAAGGATCTTGACGCCCACCTTGCTCAAACTTAAGCGGTGCCCTGTTGCCCCCTAGTGCTCCCCCAGAGCAACATGCATTTTGGCCTTAGGGTCAAATATGGGAAACTTTAGCCATACAATGACCAAGCCATTATCGAAATGGCTCAGGTGGTGATGCGTCCCACCTGCTTTATTGACTTCCGCCCCTATAAGGGATATTTTGATCTCAGCTTCACCTGTGAAGCTGATGCCACCACTTCGGTGACTGTGCCCCTGGTCTTCCAGGATACTCCTCTCCCAACAACTTAGACCTAGCTCCCAGTGGACACCACTTTGGTGGTTCAGTTTTCTGGTTTGCCCACCCACCTTCCCCTGAGGTGCTCCACCAGGAGCTGATGGAAGGTTTGGCAGCCTATGGCTCCAGCCCCATCTTGCAATTTGTAGTCCCAAATGGGGCCACACACCTCACTGGGCCTTAGGCGCATGCCACAATCAGCCCTAAAAAAACAAAATTGCCCCATCAATTCCCCCTCATGCCACTATCCCTTCTGCCCCTGGCCATATGTTCTGGGCCTTCATCAAGGGCAGATGTACAATCTGTCCATCCAGTTTTGAGTTGGACCACTCAAAACACAAGTGCCCATCCCTAGCTGCTTCCAATGGTGCTGATTATTTATTTGATGGCTACTAGTCCGCTGCCCACCCTGTGCCAGTTCTGGCATGAGGCACAATCCTACCTCCCCCTCCCCCAAAGCCTGTTGCTGCAGCTGCACCTGCAGCAACCAATCAGCCTCCACCTCGCCCCAGTGCCACAAATGATTCTTCCAATCAAGCACAGGATTGGACCCCAGTTTGATCCCATGCATCCTCCAACAAATTAACCAATCCTCAACCATATGCTGATTCCCCATTTCAATTTAACCAGAACCCATGGGAGTTCTTGGATGAAATTGATGATTAGGTAATATCATTGAAGAAACATCTCAGCAAATCGACTGGTTCTGTAATGCAATATGGGATGCAGAATTCCCCCTCATTTATATTCCCCACAGCCAAATGCCAAATCATTCTACAGTGACAACCAGCTTGCAGTAAATCAGCCACCACACCAGATTGCCGCCCCCTCTGCAAAGCCACCGCCAAATCAGTGGCGATGCTCACATGAGGAATTCCACCTCCTGTTATTTCCGAAAATTTTACTCCCAAAAGTAAGATTAATATGAAACAATTACACAAAAATTTCTATAACTCTATCCAGAACGTGGTAACAGTAGCACAGAATCTGAAAGCTAGGATTACCTGAACCAATATTGCCATGTTTGTTAAACTACCAGATGCCCACATTAAATCAAAAAAGCTTTAGCTGAATATATCACTGCCATTTTTATAGTTGGCAATTTCTCAAAAGTACTAATCATCAAAGATATTGAACCACATACCATCAATGCCCGGACGCCCTTACTATCCACCTTGACATGTACCCTACTCTGGAATGAGGAAGCTGCTGCTGAAGACGAGCCCCCTGAGCCCCCCTCCCCTTCTGCCATGGAGGGATAAGTGGTCTCCACTGCTCACCTGGTTGGTTGTTTCATTTGGTGTATTTCATTCAATCTGCTCATTTGGGCGTTTTGTTTAATTTAATTAGTTACGTTAATTTAGCTTTAGTTTTAGTTTGGTAATGTCTGTCCCCTGATCAGCTTACCTCGTTTAAATAAAATAATCTCATTATTATTGGGGAATTGTAAATATCTGAAATTTCCCTTTTTCAGAAGATTGTGCACGAAACATCCTTATCTTGGAGCCTGGAGGGTAAATGTCTGACACTTTAAAATGGGGCAGTGGCAAAGCCCCCTAGCATCTTCCACCCAGCAGGAAAATGCTTTCAAACTAGGTCAACCAGCCCCCCAATGCCTCAGGCCAATAAGTTCCCCCAAGGATCTCTCCCTCCACCTTTCACGTTCCCAAGCGGTGCCTCATAGCCTCATAGTGCTCCCCCAAAGCAAGATACAATTTGGCCTCCAGGTTGAATATGGCAAATTGTTTCCCTAAAACGAAAAAAATGATAGAATTATCTCAGGCGCTTAAGCAGCCTGCAGGCTTTATTGACTTCCGCCCCTTCAAGGGTACTTTGATCTCAGCTTCACCTGTGAAGCTGACGCTGCAATTGCAGCCAACATCCCCCTGATATTCCAGAGAACTCCCATCCCATCCACTCGCACCTGGTTGCCTGATGACATTACTCTTTTAGTTCAATTTGCAGGCCTCCACACCCACCTCCCCCTGATACTTTATATTATAGATAATAGCTGGGTTGTCAGAATATGGCGCTGACCCCAATATACAATTTGTGGTTCCTAAAGGGAGACAACCGACTTTTGGGCCCTTTTACCTTTGCAACTGTACACCACAATCAACTAATATTTCCATTTTGATTCCTCTTTGCACCATTGTCCTCTCTGCCCCAACCACCCTTTCTGGGCCAGAGTAGACAAAGGGCACACGATCTGCCCCATTTGTTCTGACATGGACCACTCAAAGCAGCGCTTCCCCACCATAGCTCAAGATGGAGCCCCCACGCTTGACTCCCCATGATGCTCCCATTAACAATCCAAAACTTTTTTGAATGGGGCACAATCCTCCCTCCCCTCCACCCAAAATAGTAGATGCAACTGCCACTAATTCAGCCAATAAGGAACCTATATGTTGAACTCCCATTACCACTTCAACTAATCAGGAGCCAGCATGGACCTCAGTAAATTCAAAAAAAAACTCAAACCACCCACCCACCCATATGCTGATCAACCTATCATTTTCAACGAAAAATCCTGGTATTATCAGGAGGAAGTTGATGATTTGGGAAATCCTATCCCCAAATCAGTCAGGGCCCCTTGCCTCAAAATGTACCTAAACGCAGAATATGCAGCTCAATATTTAACTCAGCACTATGCTCTATGCTCTGATGCCAATGAATTCTGAAGTGACAACCAACTCATTAAAGAGGCTGTTGCCTCCCCTGATTGTCGCCCCCTCCAAAAGGCCATAGTGAAATCAGTTGCAGTCTTTGACAAGGGGATACCCATCCCTGTCCTTCCCCCATGCAACAAGTTCATAAAAAAGAAATTCCTCTGATTCTATTAAGTTGCCAACAAAGCAATACAAAAAGTTACAAAGGTTGGAAAATTTGTATCAAGACCCACATCAACAGTAACAACATCGCCACCTTCACCACTCTTCCCAAAGTTTTCCTCAAGGCTGAGAAGCCCTCTCCAAATATATCACCACCCTCCTCACAGCAAAATTTGAGCTGCAAACCCCACTCTGCTACCTTGACCTTTTTTTGAGGATGCAACAACATCCGTTCTCACAGCACTTACCCATACACTGTCCAACTCAGAGGAGGAAGATGAGCCTCCTAATCCCCATTCATCCCCCACCATGGTCGCATAGCAGTTTACCACCACTGACCTGTTTGGATCATTTTAGTTTCTTATTTTTTGATTTAGTTTGAGTGATATGCTCTTCTCTTTCTGTTTGCTCAACTTTTAGTTTAGTATAAGTTTTGCTCCTCTGAGCTCAGTATTGTACATCCCTGGGTTGGCTTGCCTCGGTTAAATAAGAAATAAGTGAAGGATCTAAAACTTTTCAGTGACTTTTATCTTTTTATTATAAACTGCCCCATCCATACGCTGGCTAGAGGTTTGTATGTTGAGAGGATTATCAAATTATGCAGAGAAATCACCCAACTCTCCATTAAAATGGAAGATTTTACTTTAGGTGAGATCTTATATACTGCTACCCCTTTTCCCAAAATTTTCCCATTCCCAAATCATTGAGATCTCTGTTTACACATTTTTCATAATACTATTCCAGATTTTACTATAAATTTTAGTTTCAGTGAGGGAATAATATATGATCACATTATCCAGCTTTATGCGGGAATCCAGCAAGTTTTAGGCTCACTGGTGCTGATAACACCAAATTTCAATATAAAACACTTGAAACTTAAATAAATTAATTTTTTGAATAAAAGTAAAGTTTGGGTTTTTAAAGCTTTTTATTGGGCGCGGGATAAGAAAAAGTGAGTCTTCTCAATACTACCTCTCAGTATTAAACTATATCAAGTATTGAGGGTTGAAGAATTTCAATGCTAATGTTTGGAATAAATTAGTAACGCCCAAATTATTTATTTAACTGAGGCAAGACGACTAGGGGATGGACATTACTGATGCTCAAATGAGATAAAACTTTAAATAAAATAAAATAAAGTTGAAATGAGACAGATGGATCCGCTCAAACCAATGCAAAATTCAAACAAAACACACTAACCAAGTCAAAAGTGGAAACCACTATACATCTATGTCGGTGGGTGAAGGGGGATTGGGAGGCTCTTCTTCCTATCTGTTGTGGACATGTAGTGGCACAAAGCTGATAGCATTGGTGTGGGCGCATCATGGAAATGGGGGTCAAGATAACAAATGGGTGCTTGCAACTCAATGTGTGCAATGAGGAGAATGGAAATATAGTCTGTAAGTACTTTTTCATCCTCAAGGCGTACTTTAGGTAGGGTGGCAATGGGTGTAGGTTGTTTCAGGTAATGCGGGTTTTTGGGCTAAACTTTGCAACTGCTGCAACTTTTTTAACTGCTGAATTTGCCAACTGATAGTATTGGAGAAGGCCTTTTTTATTTTGGAAGCATGGTACTAGGTAGGTTAGGAGGTGGCAGGCCCATAGCCAGTAATGCAACTTATTTTGCAATGGCTTTATGCATTGGGTGACATTTGTGGAAGGCAACTGCCTCTTCAACTAGTTGGAGGTCACTTTTGAATGGGGTGGCATCAGGGCGAGGCACATAATGGCGCTTTGGACATTGGCCGCATAATCAGTATTGAGGTACATTTTGAATGGAGGGGGCCCAGCCCATTCAGATTCAGGGACAAGCTCGCCTGATTCTTCAACCTCAACCAAATAATCCCATAGATTTTGGTTAAATTTTTTGGGTTAAAGTGAGTTATATGTTGTACTTGGCTGGGATGATGGTTTAGAACTTACTTCAGTCCATTATGGCTCCTGATTGGTGGGCTCAGGAGAAGAGGTTCATTTTGGTAATCTTTGGTTGATCATTTCAGTGGTTGCTGTGGCTACCACTTTGGGAGGAGGGGGAGGGATAGTGCCACTTTTTTAAAATATTATTGGATTGGATATGGATTCATCGTGCAAAGAGTTGGGTGTGGATGCTACAGCTTGTGAGATACAGGTGCAGCGCCGTTTTGAATGGTCCAGTAAAAAACAGGTAGGGAAAATGGTGCGCCCTCCATCCGCTCAAGCTCAAAAAGGATGGTCTGGGACAGAGGGGATAATGGTGCGAGGGGGATTGAGATGGTAATTTTTGTTGAAACTGGACCTTAGTAACGTCCAAATTAGGGAATATGAAAATTCAACCTTATAGAGCTTAGGAAATTCGATTCACTTTGGTGAAATGACTGATGGAAGGTTATTTTTAGGCAGAATGTACCCATGGGGTAACAATTTGATATTTTAATTAATTACTGTTAGATAAAATAATTTCACTTAGAGGACCCCCGCCAAGCCTACAAAAGGGTTGGTCCCTGCTTAGGTGTTTGTATAGAACTAGACGTGGCTGAGGGAGAACCCTCTAATGAATATTCAGATTCTTCTTCATTATAGGATCAATCTGACTACCTGATCTCATGCTAATTGCCCATGTGGTATTTGTAAAAGTGTAAACTAAATCGCGGGGTTCCACTGAGAATTGAACTGGGTCTTTTGACCAATATTGTTTTTATTTATACTCAAAGTATTATTATTATGAGATAGGACTTGTAATTAACCAATAGTATTTGGTAAATTGGGACTATAATTACTCTAGACATTCTTTTGCCAAAGTTGAGACAGCAATTGTCTGACAATCCCTACTAGGGTATCAGATTCCATTAATATCAAACTCTCCGTCAAAAGCAAAGGAGCCCCAAAAAACAGACATGCCTTCTTGAATACCCATCCTCCATTTGCAAGGTTAAATATCAAGTCTTAGGGGAGAATTAAGTTACCCCAGAGGCTGTGGATGCCAAAAAAGGGAATCCTTCTGTATACTCCTTATCCTATCACAATACCCTCTGGCTCAAAAGTTATTGTGGATACAGGGATTCAGATTCTCACCCCTCCTGACCAATTTTGGAGCTTAGTGAAAACCCAAACCATTCCATTAAGGAAGCATTGACCTGCATGAGATTTTGGATCCTGCCTACGGGAAATATATCTCTATTCTATTAGGGAACTTAACATCTGAAACCCTCCAAGTCCCTCGGCATACCCCTATTGCCTATAGAAAAATATGTCCCTTTAGGAATATTGCCAATGTGAGTTGTTTCGGATTATTGAAAGATTTAGGATTTGATCCCCCACCTACCATAGATCTGATTGAGAGTAGAATTGGGGACAATCTCACCCCTATCAAATGCCAGAATGTTAAAAACCTCCTGGAGGAGTATGGAGATATTTTCTCCTCAGGACCAATTGACTATGAGAATATTTCTGAGGTAATTTACCAAAGCGAGATAAAGGATCACCCTCCAAACAAATCTTGACCCTACCAAAAATTTAAAGTGGAGGAGGCTCAAGTGGCCTTAGAGTTTCAGCAAATGTTGAAGACTGGTTTACTAGTGCCTTTTAAAAGCCCATGGGCTTCCTCACTATTTATAAATCAGAGGAAGGATGATGGTCATCAGGTTGTTATGGATTATCACTACTCTCAATTCTATCACTCACAATGACAGATATCCCTTGCTGCATATAGATAACTCCTTATGCATAATGTTGGGGTCCCACTATTTCTCAGCTATGGATCTTGCCAGTGGGCATTGGCAAATAGATCTGTCCACATAAGATCGTGAAAAAGGCGTACTTATCACAAATGAAGGATTATTCAAGGCCACTCAAACTGCCACAAGGGTTGTAACGCCCCTGCTACCTTCCACCGCCCTGGAAGGACTATTAGATATAAAACGCTCCTGCATAATAGTTTATCAATAACATTACCATTTTTTCAAGAACTTTTACCAAACATCTAGATCGCCTCAGGTAAGCCTTTCAGCGTTTATGGCAATTGTCATTAAACTAAAGCTATCAAAATGCTCTTTCTTTCAGAGTGAGATGGATTTTTGGGTCTTAAGGTCAGTAAAGCTGAAATATCCCTGATGGATGACAAGGTCTCAGTCATTGCTAAGATGACCCCCCTAAATCTCTATGAGATGTACAATTTTCCTAGGGATGGTAGGGTATTATCGCCAATTTATCCTCTACTTTACGGATACCTACAAGCCCCTGGTGTATCTACTGAAGAAATGGATACCCTTCTAATGAAAAGAAGAGTAACATCAGGCTTTTGATCTGCTACGCGTCTCTCTCTCACTCTCCAATACTTATTCACCCAAATTTTTGATGAACCTTTCTCCTGTTCACTGATGCTAACAATATTACCAACGGAGCTATACTATCTCAACATGATAAAAACCTAGTGAACCAACCATTGCCTACTAAAGCAAGACCTTATCTAATACTAAACTCAATTATACCATTACATAACGTGAATTCTTGGCGGTCCTACTGGTTATTAAGAATTTCTGACCTTATTTGTATGGGAAAATTTCACCATCATCACCAATCATGCTTCCTTATGATGGCTACAGCAAATTAAGAACTCTGAAGGGAGATTAGTCCAATGGTTTTAAAACTACAAACTATGACTTTTCTATTATCCACAAATTTGGGCCTATTCAAAAAAATGTGGATTGCCTATCTTGACTTCCCATATTAACAATAGCGGACCCTGAAGAGGATTGGCTCTACAATTTCATAACCCAACCACATTTATGGAAAGATTAATCCATGACCCTTCAAAAGGAACTAGAAAAAAGATTGGCAAATCTCCAAGTCAAAAATGACCAATTGTCTAAACTTATTTCTAAAAATGGGTGCCTTATGTAAGACCTCCATCTCAAACTGACATCATATTAAAGGGACATTGGCAAGTCAGCCATGGACAATTTGAAAAACCTACCAGTGGCTTAAAACTCAATGTTGTTGGAAGGAATGCTTGTTTCAATTCAGGATGTATTAGAGTCATGCCTAATATGTAAAAGACAAGTGGACCTAAACCCTGATAACAACATCCAGTGGTTTCACCTTATGAACTATTCCACACTAATAGCTTTGATGTTGTAAGACCTCTTCCTAGAGCCTCTAATGGACATTGGTTCCTCTTACTATCTGTGGAACATCTAACTAAGTGGATCAAAGCCATATTGCTAACCTCAATTTTGTCAAAGGCTACCACCACATTTTTCTATAACTGGATTATCACCCACCATGAGTGCCCTAATATCATTCTTCTTAAGGATGGGCAAAATTTCCGTCTGATGCTGATGAAAGATTTAGCTGGCCTCATGGGAACCACCCAGGAATTCACCACCCCCTACCATCCTGCAATCAATGTAATATTAGAGTGGGTAAATGGTACTCTAACTGTAACGCTCCGGAAAAATGGCTATGATGGACCCCCTTCACTAGCCCCAATGTTTGCCTAGTGCACTACTGGCCTATAAGATTAGTTACCATAGAATAATTAAGATGCTGCCATTTCAAGCGTTGTATGGAAAAAATCCCCATTTGCCTTCTAAAGTAAAGGCTATGCTTGACCAAGCTTCCCCTGAAGCCCCTGAAGTCACTATGAAGAGTATTGCAAATGAAATTATCAGACTTCATGCCCTGGCTTCCAGAAACCTGTCCTCTATAACCAGTAGAGAAAAAGCTCAATTCAATGATAAGCATGACCCTCTATACACCTTCCAACTGGGTGACATAGTCCTATTCTACCATCACCGGCCTGGAGGTCATGACAACAAATTGGGCACTAACTGGTCTGGGCCTTATTGAGTTTTATATAGATAAGCAATGTGAGAATCCAGCTGATTTGTGCTTGCTTGATGCTATACGCCCGCTTGATTCACATATATTGTTTATAAATAAAAATGAATAAGAAAACGCTACTAAATTTGAATTTTTTGTGTTTTTATTAGGAGCATGATAAGGGGAAAATGATACTCCTCAACCTCCAATTATCTAGTATTAAAGTAAATTTGAAGGTTGAGGGATAATTTGGGAATTTGTTTGGAATAGCCTGCATGAGTCCAAATTAGGAAATATGCAGGAATAGCATATCATAACTCAGAACTTGCATCAGGGCAGCGGAGCAAAGGAAAAGGAATTATTATTGGCTCAAACATACCCATGAGGTAACGTTTTTATAAACTTGAGCCAATCACCGCCTGAGAATTTTCTTGCACCTTGGGGGACCCCCGCCAAGCCTATAAAGGGGGGGATCCCCACGCATGTGCATTGAAGGACTTCGTTGGGGTCAGGGGAGTGCCTTCCAATGATTCCCCTGGGGTCCATGGTGTGGTCAGAGAAATACAACTTATTGATTTTACTAATGCCCTTTCAGGCTTCAAACTGGTGGTTCCCCAATTAACGGGGTTCCACTGAGAATCAGCCAGGGACTTTTGGTCAATTTCATCAACTTTTGCATTTTTACAATAATTAAATGAACTCTTAACAACATCGGAATATTGAAAATGACTGACATTTCCCTTTTTGGCAGAACTCGACCTACAGCATTCTGAATTCTAGTCTGCAATGGTAAATGTCTGACAGGAAATGAACGCTCAATCATAGAGGTCAGTCAGGGTACGTTTATAAACTGCATACATCATCACTTTCCCCACCCAGTTTCCCCCTTTTCCAATATCTATAGGAGGGTATTGTTGGGATTCCTCTCCAAACAAAAGATTTGGATGTGTCAGCTATTGATAAGTGATCCCAATCTAACCAAATAGCCCAAACTCCTGTTGGGGATAATACCCAACAAAAATTCAATGACTCTCAAAGTTGGGGATCAATCCTGACTTAAGCGGCCAAATAATGCTCCCTTGGAGCTACCTAACCTTGGGGTTCAAACCCAATTCATGTGACAAGCGCAGCATATTCAACCAAAATGATTAGGCTGCCACCAGATTTCCAAATTGTTTATGTTTATAGATCTAAGCTTGGACCATTTTGAGTTTCCCTGAGATAAATCACTGATTTCCCTTATATTGCTGCTATTGAGTTAGTAAGATTTACTTTTTTCCTCCTTTCACAATTTTAAGATTAAATTGTATTCTACTGGATTTTCCTTGCCAGCTTTAGTAGCTGGTATAAAGACATCAACCAAGAAGAAGCAACAGATAATCATCCATCACCCTTGGGCTTCAGGTCTCCTGGCATTATACAATTGAGAAATTTCTGGAATTTCTCCCCTTGATCCTGATAGCCATTCTCAAATAGGGGAAGAGGTTTCCATACTTGCCCTGAAGGCTGAAACACAGGTTGCTCCAAGAAAGCACCAAGGTGGCTTTAAAGCACCACCTGGGAGCATGCGAGGTGGTGGGCTAGGTCCTGAGGTGGGACATATCAACTGAATTGTTCATGGGCTAGTTGGGCTATCCTGGGGCGTTTCAACAGTGGCTGATAGATGCCAGGAAGCGGCGCATGGCCGCTTCATGTGGAGTCAGCAGGCGTTAATCTAGTTGATATAGGTTGGGTTTAGCGCTGGCAAAAGGTAAGCAAGAGCAAAGAACTTTTTTTTCTTAAAATTTGAGTTTTATTATATTACTAATCAAAGCAAAAGAGAGTTTTCTGAATGCGTCAAATTATAGTGGGTGTTAAATAGAGTATTCTCAAGGGTGATATGATATACCAAAATTGGTTTGGGAATAGCCTCATAAGAGCTTATAAAAGGCACTTTAGTATATTTGTAATTTCCATTAGAATGGCTTTAAAGGTTTAAAGATACCATAATCAATTCATTAGCTGACTGACATTACTATCCATTTATATTACAACCTGACTCCTTCCGCCGTATGTTTACTTTGTTATGAAAAAAGTTCCAGAATATGAAGATTATCAGATAAATGCTTAATTAACCTATTGTTGCTAGACCCCTGCTGACCCTCAAGTTACCCCTGAGAGTAAATTCAAAACAATTAAAGATGCCTCCATTTAGAAAAATAAATTAGGGTTTTTTAAGGGCGGTATTTAAAGGGTGACTGCTAAGACACAACTACTGCTAAATTACCTAGACAATTAAATAGTATCTTGGGAATAGACCCTAGTTAATCTTTAAGTATATTCTAAAATTGAAGTTGTACTTCAAAAGACTTATGTTTTCAGAATTGAATAATTGTTTCCCAAGGTGGTATTTATAGGGGTCTTTACTGGTAAAACAATTGTGGATAAATTGCTGGACCCCTTTTGTTGGGGCTGGAATATTATAAATAAGGTCCAATCACATATTGAAGGTGGGAGGATGATCCCGCCATATTTGGGTTTTAATTAAATGATTGTTTTTTTTCTCTGGAGAAATATCATTATGACAACGTTAAGCCAAAGTGGATCCTGGATTTGACAGCAGTATTCATATAAATAGGACAACTGAGGGTGTCCTTTTTGACTGGGAGCAAAAAACTAATAGTAGTTTTGGAAGGAAGATGACGCATGTTGCCAAGCTGTCATAAGGCGTTCCAAACCTTCTATTGGCTTCCAAAACTTTGATTGGTTTCTATAAAGTATCAAAATCCAGTTAGATGCACTGGGTAAAAAACAACACAACAAGTTAGCAACGCAAGGGGGAAAACATGAACTTTTTGTAATAATATTGATGAAAGCTTCAGATGAAGTAGAATCCAGGGGCTGCTTAATTTCATTTTTATCTCTAAGATAGAAATCAGAATAATTACAGAAGGGCCTAGAAAGCTATTAAACCATTAGGTACATACAGGAAGGGCAGAAGCCCTCCTGCAGGAAGTAAAAAATAGAAATGATGAGCCATGCAATCTACAAAACAAACAATAACGCTGTGGTGAGGAGTATAGTGACCGTGGAAAAAAGTCAACTCACCCTGTTACCACTAAGAGAGAGTCTTAACGTAATTTTTTTAGCATAATAAAACAGCTTTTGGTCATCTAATGTCAGCAGAGTCACTAACTCTCCATTTTTTATAGAGAAGGAAAGTGGAATACTTAACTAAACCCTCAGAGAGCTAATCTAATACCACAAGCAAGAAGAAAACACCACTGAAGGTGCCAAAATCTATACAACCTTAGACCTCTTTGGAAGGTCCTAATAAAAGTCTTCTTTAATTGAATTTATACGATAAAGTTAGATCTGATGAGATGACCAACAAGGATTTTGGTCAAGTGAATATTAATAAAAAGGGAGGTGGGCCAACATCTAGACTCTCTGGGTGATTGAGCCCAACCTGGCAATAATTCAACTTTCCATTCTGATTAAAACCATAGACAATGACTTTAAAGGAGGTGTCCAACATATAAACTCTCTGGGGACTGATCCCAACCTGACAATTAGATCAAATCACCATCCTGGATAATACCTTACCTTGAGTAAGACCAAACTCAAATTCTAAACTTCAGTTGCATATTTCCAGATTATGAAATAATATGAACATAACAGGACCTGAATGTCACAATTAGTGACATATTTTCTGGTGTTGAACGCTCCACTAAAGCTAAGTCCAATAACATCTTCGTGTCAAAGCCATAATCCTTAAATGTAACTGATGACCTCTCCAAGGTCATTGACTGTAAATGGGTTCTGGATTTGCCAGCCAAGCAAAGGGAAACGGCTCTTCAGGGCAGAAAATTTGGTGAAAATCGACTCTAAGATCTGAAAAATCACCCAATATGAAGATACAGAATTTGGTCAAATTTATAAAATTTCAATTTCACTAAAAGGCAACTTTTTACAGATTAAATTTGTTTTGTTAATCATTCTAAAACCTTTATTAATCTTCCCTTTAAATTTTAGGCCTAAGCTGAGAAAAACTTTGCTTTCCTCAAATAAACAGTTTAATTTTACTACCCTTTCTTTCACTTTAATAATTGATTTGAAGCCAATTTTTGACTTTAAATAAATTTACAAAAAAACAGCTGCTCAAATTGAGCCTAACAATACAATGTCAGTGTAATTGACGCCTGCTGTATTGGCTTAGGGTGGTAGAGGAGCCGCCTTCTGGCATTCTTTGAGCGCCTTCAAAGCGTGCCCAGGCTGGCTCTGCTAGCCTCTCGATGCTACTGGGCGTTATGTCCTACCTCAGGATTTAGACCACCATCTTGCTTGCACCCAGGCGGTGCTCCAGAGCCCATTGGTGCTCCCTCAGAGCAACCTGCACTTTAGCCTCTAGTTCAAGTAAGGGAACCTTTCCCCATATGCAAGTACGGCCATCATTGAGATGGTCATAGCAGCTGTTTAAACCTGTTAGTTCTATCAATTTTCGTCCTTTTAAAGGTTATTTCAACCTGGGCTTTGGGTATGGAGCCCAGGCATCAGCAGCAGCAAAGCTGAAGTCTTTTATAAAAACATGCCCATTCATAACATTTGCATGCAGCTCCTAGCTGATGCCACACTGGTGGTTCAGTTTACCAAATTGGCCTCTCATCTCTCCCAGGAGCGCCTCCTCCACGAAATCATGGAGGGTTTGGCCATTTACATCGCTGACCCCATGCTGCAATTCAAGGTTACCTAATGGGTCAGATCGTTTAGCTGAGCCTTGCGCCTTTGCAATGATCTGCCCATTCCACTGCAATACGCACCTCATAACTCCCCCCTGCACTGTGATCAGATCCACCCCTGATCATCTTTTTTTTTGGGAGCATCAAAAATGGTCACTCCATCTGCCCCTTGTTTTTTGAACTTGATCATTTGAAGTGCAAGTGCCTGGCAGTTTCTTCTCCAGCCGCTTCAGCCAATCCTGCCTCTGGTGTTAGCCCAGCTGCCGCCACACCCAATTTCTTACCGGGGATCAGTACTCCCACCCTCAACCTCAGTGAAACTTGATGCTGCTCCCAAAGCGGCAGACAGTCAAAAGTTTCAATTTTTAAAAGTTTTACTAATTCAACTGGGCTACAGAATACTGAGTTTCTGGATGAAACAGTTTGACTGAGTTGCCATGGTCAACTGTTCACAGCCAATCAGGTTCCGCCATTATACCAACTCTGGTGGCTGGCCCAGCGTAGGACAAGTTAAGTCCATTTGAGTTTCTCAAATGGCTCAATGATAGTGACCATCCATTTAATGTGAAGCTGGATTTTGTTTTAGAGGATATTTTTTTGAACCTCTCAATTCACACCTCTGCCATTTTTGTGCTAAAGATGGCTATCCAAATATAAAAATAATACTAAAATAGTGGTTGAAGAAGCTGCTGTCCCTACCAACACTCTTCTCCATCAAGATCTTCATGGGGCCATGGAACCCCTTGTTAAGGTATTCCTATCCCCAATTTCCCTAATGAGTTTAATGAAAATGCAAATTATGAAATAAAGAACTTGAATGTGGTGTGAACCGCGCATGCATCAATGCAGAAAAAACTTTGTTGTTCAATCCCAACTATCCCACAAGCCCACCAGCGCGTCAAGTTGCTCACTTGTGTGAATGCTTTAATCACTTTTGCTGAGCATCAAATTGATTTATATGTTGATGCAATGAATACCGCTAGCCTTTTTAATGAAGAAAACCCCCACCTATACCTCCTCATGCCTCATGTAGCTGTTACTCCTACCCCAATGTTGTCCACCATGGTCTGCCAGCTAAAGAGGGTGCCAAACAAAAGTTCTTTAAAATTTTTTTCGCCTTCTGATATAGATTTTTTGGCTGTTAGCTAAAGTGCCATGTTTGAAATTTTTACCAGTGATAATCCCTTTTTTAGGCTCCTTTGCAAATAAAGATGCATGAAGGGCCCCTTTATTGGGTTGGGCACAACTAGTGCTAAGAACAGTTAAATATTATTAAGGTTTAGGGGATACTTTGCTTAAGCTCCTCATATTTTTTCTGTCTACTCATACTATTAAAACATTTGTTGAAATCTGCATGATGGCCAGAGTCCTTTATCTGCTTTTGCATAACTCCCACCTTAGGTGCAAAACTTCCCTCCATGCTGCGGCCTATTCCACTGACTCCGCTGAGTCTTATTTTTCTTTTTTCTGCCGCAGTTCTTATGTTATCTACCCCAACTCTCTAAGACTTATGTCACTGATGCTTTTCTTCAGTTTGATGTGCTTTTGGTTGATAATCTATTTGGAAACATAAACAAGATCTCCTTGACATTGCTTCCTATTTCTTGGCCACTTTGCCTTGCTCTGGAACCTTTTGTCTGGTGCTTTTCCTCCAGTGACCTCCTACTCTCAATTCCCATTACAGAATATGACAAAAGTTTCAATTTTATTGTGAGATTCTTCTCCTGTTGGGTGGCTAAAAGCAGCCCAACCCTCTCAGAGTTGTCCCCTTTTGAAGAGGTTCACTGAGCTGGTACTTTTATATCCCTAATAACCTTGGGTTTTATCTTCTTCAAATGGTGTGCTGAGGGCGTTGCGCGGTTTCCCTCACTTGAGAAGCTCATACAGTGTGCAGTACCTGTCACCACCACTTTAACCTTCCACCACTCACTCAATTAAAAATTCAAAAAAGAGATCTTTACCTTAGATCAAGCTTAATGCCTTCTATAAGTCTCAAAACTAAACTTAGCTGACGTCCTCCTCTTCCAGCTGCTACTCCGTGAAATTTCAGAGGGAGCTCATCAATGGTTACTCTCCGTTGGTGAAGATAATAGATTTTCCTTGAATCCCTGCCAGCGTTGAAAACCTTTGTCAATCCCTGAAACTAAAACTACCAATTTTATAAACTATAAATCCTTTGGTCCCATGACCTAAGGAGATCTCACTGCGGCACAGTACTTATGCTTGTTCCAAGAGAAGGCATCAAGATTAGAATCTCTTAAACAGTTGGAAATAGCCTTCCTCCGCAAGTCCCTAGATAACACTGGTGCTGCACAAGGCATATGGGATAACCTTCCATCCTTATCTGGGACGTTTTCCATCTTTGCATCCATGTTGTCCAACAGCATCTATTCTGACAAGGCTAACCGTACCTTGAAACTTTAGATCTAAGAACTTGACAACTCCGCCTCTGTTGTGCACCACCAGGGCACCCTTTTTGGTACAACTGACACCAGTAAGATTTCAGATCCCGTTGTAACATATCCAGCTGAGGCCCTAGCTGTCATGAACACCTCCAAACTGACTATAGAATATTCCCCCTCTGTGCTTTCCCAGTACCGCTTAAGGCCATAAGTGAGCTAACTGGAGGTAAGACTGAACCTTCATTAAAGGCGGGGGTTTCCTCACTATTGGCCCTGCACCGCTGCGCTTCATGGATTTTCCTCGCTTTTTCCCTCAAAAGTAGAGGAGGTTTGTAGATCAAACCAGTTTGATTTAAAACATTCACTTCACTCTAGCCATGGACCCACTGTTGCCATTTTAGAACCCATGCCTCCCATACATCCTGTTGTGTCCCAGTTGTCCCAGTTGAACAACTTTTCCCTCTTACTCCAGAGTCCTTTATTGGCGGAGCCTATCTAGAAAAGGGTTGATATACATGAAAAGATGATTGAAGAGGAACTCTCCTTGGCTGACCCCTCCAAAAGCTTGGCTGCCTTTACTGGTGTAGTTTTTTGCAATAAGGATTTCCCTCCCACCGAATATAGAGCTTTAATCTACCCTACTCCATTCAAATCTCAAAGGCAAATCACTGGTAATGTAAAGCCATACGCTGTTGTATCCTCAGGGGATACTCTCAATTACACTCCACTTTCTGGGTTTGGAGCCATCCTATAATCCCTTGGCTCCATAGAAAATAAATCCTCCTCTGCGTACTTTTTGTTCATGGCTATCTTCTCCTATGCAGGGAAGAATTTCCAAGCGCGCACTTTTGTGGACACTGGCGCTACTGAAAACTTCATCTATCAATAACTGGCGGAGATCCTGGACCTGCCCTTAGGTGTTGGTCAGTTTGTGAAAGATGGGGCGTCCCAAGCCATTCCAAGCTACCTTTTAAAATCACCTGTTCCCTTTGTTGCAAGCGATGGGTACTTTATGGAGAGCTTCTCCTCGATTAAAACCTCCTGTACACTGTTATTCTGGTCGTTGGCTGGTGGCGACGTTTTAAAATCTTTAACAACCTCGTTATATCTGTCATGCATGCGAAGCCTCCTAGTGGAGTCACGGTTACCATCCCTTGCTTGGATGAAAGAGCAATGGCGAACCCAAGAAGATGGGGCCCTCTCCTAAGGTGGGCCTAGCCTCTATTCAAATGACTGTCATCTCAACCCTGGCACTTATCCTACCTGAATAAATATTCGAATATGCTGACCTGTTTAATCCCTCTAAGGCCCGCCCCATCCCTGAGCACACCAAGTTTGACTTTGAGTTCAAGTCAACCATTGAAATCATCAAAATATCCGCTCCCATTTATCTCCTGTCCTTGAGGGAAGAGGCCTCTTTAAACGTTTGGGTTAATGTCATGCTCTCCAAAGGCAAATTTTTAAAAAATCTTCACGGGTGTGCTCCCCCTCCTGTTTGTAGAGAAGTCTGATGGCTCCTTACGTCTCTGAATCAATTATGGCAATCTGAAAAATGTGATAGTACCTGACCCCACCCTCTCCCCCTGGAGCAACATATTGCCCGCTACTTGGAGAAGGCTAGGGTGTTTAGTAAGCTGGAATTCCCCAAAGTCTTCAACCAGATTTGTATTGAAGGAAGTTCAGGAGTGGTTGACCACTTTTTATACTTGGAAAGGCATCTACCAGTTTAGGGTCATGCCGTTTGGTTTAAAGACGCCCCACCTGCTTTCAAATTTTATTGATGCTGTCTTGAAAGACCTTATAGGATCTGTGCAATAGCATACATGTACGACATACTGGTTTTCTCACCATATGCAAAATCTAACGCCTGCCACCTTGTATTAGCCATAGAGCAACTTATACAAACAAACCCTACTATTAAGGCTATTAAGTGCGAGTTCTTCCAGCTCAATGTTGAGACTTTAGGAAATTATCTTCTCCCATGGCCGCATGATTGCCTCAGATAAGGAAGCAGCCATCCGCAATTGGGCTACTCTCTCATTTCTCAGAGTTACGCAGCCTCTTTGGGACGTGTAATTCCCTCAAAAAGTTCATCCCCAGCTCTTAGAAGTTGCCACCCCTCTCTAAACCTCATCTGGGAAGAAAATTTTCAGTTGATCACAGAATGCAATGCCGCGTTCCATGCCGTTAAGTCCATATTTTTGTCCAGCCCGGTGCTAGCACATGCAATCCCCAGCTGCACCTTTATTTTCGCCACTGACACTTACAAATTTGCAGCTGGAGCAGCTCTGTTGCAGTAAGTGGAGTATGGAGTGATACATCCTGTTGCTTATTTTTCCAAGGAGATGACCCTGGCGCAGCTCAACTATGTTATTAATGATAAGGAACTCCTTGCTATTGTTGAGGCGGTACAGCACTGGCGCCACCATTTCATAATTCCAAATGGCCATTTACTGTCTACAATGACCACAAGTCATTGATGTAATACCGCGCCCCAGAAGTTGTTCCCTCACCAGTCCCAGTGGTTGGAAATCATGTCAGTGTTCATTTTTAGTATGACTATATTAAGTGTACTCAAAACCTGTTACAAGATGCCCTATCCCAGAACCCTACTTTCGCCCATGACCTGGCACTTGTTGCTGTCCACAATACCCAGGTGTTGATTAAGCAGGAACAGGTGAAGGAGAGCCCACTGGCCAGCCCCACGCTCTGCTTATGATGGAATCTTCGAAAGAGGATACTGACACTCCGCCCACGTTATGTTGCCAAAAACCCTGTCAGCAGACTATGACAAAAATCAAGAAGGCCTGCCAGAGGAATGGTAAACCCCTGGACAAAGGTACCAATCGTTAGATAAATTTATTTTTTATCAAGGCAAGTGGTGGGTACCACCTGGACCCCTGAAAGAGGAGGTTATCTGTTAAGTTCATGACCGTCCAACTGCTGGCCAACTATCAAGGACAAGACGCTTGAGCGGTCCACCGCTCCTAAAGTTAGTAAGGCATCGCAACAGATATGTCCAAATTCACAAAGTCCTGCATGACGTGTGACCAGTCAAAACCTAGTCGCCTGAGGCGTTCTGGGATGCTTGTCCACCTCCAAGATAAAGAGGGCCTTAGACTTTAGTGTTCGTAGATTTTATTGTGGAACTCTCCTTATCCCAGGGTTATGATGTAGTAATTGTTGTAGTGGATCTCTTTATCAAGATGGCCCAATTCACCCTTCGCAATACCACAATTACCTCAGTCCATACAGCCCTCCTCTTTGTGGACCACATCTTTTGCCTACACGGCCTCCTCAAGGAGATTATCTGTAATTGAGGCCCACAATTCACTTCCCAGTTCTAAAAAACCTTACTGTTCATCTTAGGCATCCACCCCTGCCTCTCCAAAGCCTTTCATTCTCAGTCAGACGAACAGACAAAGAGGGTGAACCAAAGTTTGGAGCAATTCTTATGTAGTTATACAATGGTGAATAAAAATAATTGGGCCTCTCACCTTCCACTGGCGCAATTCGTCTTTAATACTTACTCATACCTCTACATGTACATCCCCTTTTTTGCAAACTATAGGTAAAACCCCATCTTCAACTTAAGTCCACAGAATTGAGTCCACCGTTGTTGCTGCCAATGAGCACGCCAAAGAGCTCAGATACATACACCAAGTAGTGAAGATCATCTTGTTGATGCTGTTAAAATCTACAAAGCATACGCTGACTGCAAGCACTGTGGAGGCCTTGAATAAAAGGCAGGCGACTTAATCATGCTCAATGACAAGAACGTCCACCTGTAGCAACCATGCCACGAGTTAGACCAAAGCATGTTGGACCCTTCAAGATTATCAATAAAGTTTTTCATCAGCTTACCAAGTTGACCTATCCCTTTTCATCAAAGTGTTTAGCATCCTCCATGGTGCCTTCTGACCCCTTTTAGGGTCCCATGCCGCCTCACCCTGAGCCTGTCAGAATATGGAGAGCCTCAATATAAGATTGATTTTATTCTTACTTTCCGCCTAATCCAATGTCGCCTACAGTAATTAGTGACATGGAATAATTATGCTGAGACTGAGATCAACTAATGTCAGAAAATTAACCAGATGGATTTTCCCCAATAATATCAGGATTAGGGGTGTCAGTTAGTGGGGCGTGATTGTTGGCTATACGCCTAGTTTGATTTTATTCTAATGTTATATTATTAATTGTTTTGGTTCAGCGATTATTATTTTGACACTGACTGCAAATCATAGGCGGTTAGGAATTTTCCAGCAGAAAGCTGACGTATTCATTATCAACCATCTGATGATGATTTCGCTGCCTCAAATCCAAGTTCAGCAGAATCTTAGCTCAATGCCAACTGCCATATGATGCTGATTGTGTGGTTTTATGGTGGAAAGCTAACATATTTGTTGTCAATCGTCCAACTATGATTTTGCTGCCCAAATTTTAGTACTGGCAACCTATCTAAAAATGATAAAATATATTTAAAATAAAAGTTTTTATACAACTAATTGGCAACTTGTGCCAAGGATGAATTAACCTAATATTAGATGATTGGGATGAGCAGAATGGGAGGGAATCACTACCATGGATGACTGCAATTGGTTTAGGTTCTGGATTGGATGGGTGAGGGGTTTTCATAGGCATAGTAGCCTAAAGTATAAATAGACTTCCTTTCCTCCAAAGTAAAGATCTCTCTTTCACCCACTTTCTATTTTTAAGTAGTAAGAGCCACTAAAGTGGATAGGGATGGGACTGGAGATCCCCAAAGTAGGCACAGGGTGATACACCTATAGTGGCTGATGCTGACAGCTCCCATACCTCAGCCCTACAAGGAACCAACGGAAACCTGGAAAACTGTCCACGAATGATGATGAGCTGCTAGCTGTCATCCATGAGGGTGGTGAAGCATGGGAGTGCCATAGCCACCCAGTATGGGGGCTGGACTCACTGAGTCACGCCTAAGATGGGTTGGCAATTGGTCATGAATGAGGTGCAGCATGAGAGTGCAATGGCTGCCCAGGATGTGGGATGAGATTTCCAGGACACACCCAAGAGGGATCATGAGGCTAAGGCAAAGTCGTTACTCTTCTGGGTTGGTGGGTTGGATGTGGACTTGTAGGGGGTTGGTACGCCTATGAAGGCGAAACAGCAAGGGTCAGCCAGTCTCCATACTGGTTGGCCTGGCACACTAGTAGAGCCCACTGTTTGGAAAAGTAATTTACTGATAACTTGTTATCCCATTAAGACTGTGACAATGCTCAGGAACTAATCCTTGACTTCCATGCTAAGTTTCCTGACGCTGTAGGCTCTGCCACCCAGGCCTCCTTGGACGCCATGTAGCTGTCTACCCACAAAACTTTGCTTTGGCCAATGTCCACTCAGGCGACGTGGAACCCCATCAAAGAGTGGAGGGTGATGTTGCAGTTAATGACATTTTTCCTGGTATAGAACGCCCCACTAAAGCTTAGTCCAATAAGCCATTGGAGTCAAGAACAGAATCCTTTAAGGTCATTAATGAACCTTTAAGGTCATTAATGACCCTTTAAGGGTCATTGACCAGAAATGGGTGCTGGTTTCCATCCAGGGCTGAGGGAAATAGTGCTGTAGTTTTGGAAACTCTGGGAAATCTGGTTCGTAATATGGAAAATAAGCCAATAGCAGGTTACAGAATTTGGCTAAATTTGCAAAATCTTTATTTTGTTAAAAGGTGAAGATTGTATGACTCAGATAAGGGTTTGTTAATTTCTTTGAAACTATTGCAAGTCTTCCCTATAATTTTCATGCCCTAGCTGAAAAAGGCTTTTGCTTTTCTTAGATAAACAGTTTAAATTTTAATTAATCTTAGGGATTATTTACTGAGGTTTACCATTATTTTCAATTTATTTATATTAAAATACACTGGTCAAAACCTTTAAGATGACAGATCTCCATTTTACGCTCATGTCTAACCCACATCTTTGGAGAAACACTGCCCCCCACTCCACAGAATATTCAGCTAACTCCACAGAACCTTCTTTAGCTTGTTCCACTGCAGTTCTTGCGTTATCTACCCCAACTCTCAGAGAACCTGTCCTTGTGGTTGCCATCAGTTTGGTGTGTGTTTTACTAGACAAATTTATTTCTAAAATTTGAGATAACATAGGAGTTGCTTCCTCTTGCTTGGTCACTTTGCCTTGTTCTGGAACCTTTTGCCTAACACTTTTCCTCTTGGGACTTCCTACATTCAGTTTCCTATTACATTGAACTACCACTTTCTGACCAGATATAATGACCTTCTTCCTTATTAATATACGTTGTAAATATCAGCACCATTGATTTAACTTTGGCCATACATCACGATAACTCTTAGATCAAACCTGAGCATACTTGGCCCTTAACTATCGTTGGTCTAGGGTATGCTTTAAGTCAGGGAAAGCTGTCAACTTGGTATCTTTGCTCAGGTGCACTCCTCCTTGTTTCTGCAATTTATTCTTACAAATGTTGTATAGGACTTAAAAAATATGAGCTCTTTAAAGTACTTGAGGTGGATCGACCTTGGGACAAATAAACCACACTGAGAATTTTTCTAGCCAGTACAGGTTTTGAACTTGTATTGAACAAAATCTGCACTAGGGTTGAAGAAGAAATTACCCTGCCAGGCTAACCACCTTAATATTAGCTCTTTAAAACTTTTAGTGGAAAGTTATTTTTGGAAGCAAAATATCATAAAAAAGCGTATATAATATTATAAAGGACTCTGGTGTAACGGACAAGTCCCCAAATCCCAGCCCGCCACCAGACATAAACCCAGACCCTACTCCTCCAAGAGTAAGGTCAATAGCCATACCAACCTCAGAAGGTCCTGTCCAGTTGGATGGCCTTGACGGGCACACCAGGCTAAGGTGCAGTACACTGACCTCTGTCACCTTAGGCCCCTGGGCTGAGGTGCGTCAATACAGCCTCTGTCACTTAGGGTAGCTGGCTAAGGTGAGGCCAACCAGCCTCTGTCGCCTTAGGCCTCTCTGGCACCATCCCCTTCCTTGCTAGGGCAACGCCACTCTCAAAAGGATCCTGGCACGTCTAACCCCTTCCTTTCCTCCTGTTGCCTCGCCATCCGCGCCCCCAACCCTGCTTTAATAAAATACAATTAAAAATATATTTTTAATTTATTGCGGGGAAGGCCAGCCATAGGACGGACACTTCCGAATATGACTCAGGAAAGACAAACTTAGTACCAGGGGAGGCACCCCCAGAGAAGCGATGCTGTCTATTGTTGCCAGCGGGAACGCCACTTATAGGGAGGGGAGGGGACATGTGAAGGGGCCGTAGCCACTATTGAGCACATGTGGAGGAAGGGGTCTGATTTGATGAACCAGACTGGGAACCAGGAGGAGACCAGCTGTTGGCGACGCGGTGGGAGGTATCCAAACATCCACGCTTGAAAGTGGTCCACCAAATGAGACCAGAATCTGTGTCACAGTTTCTGGGAGGGAAGGAGGTGGAGCCTGCGATGGCATCTAAGACAATCGTGTGGATGGTCCACATGGCGATTGCAACCACCAAAGCACGGAGGAAGGGTGGAAGAGAGGAGGCCATTGATAGAGCAAACATATCTCTTGACAGACTGAAGGGATGCGTTTGATCCTGGCCCAGCAGACGTTGAGCTTCGCGCCATATCACTTTAGAGGTAGGGCACTTCTCCAGGTGTTGGAACAGCGTTCCATACTGGCCACACATGACACAGGATGAGTGTAAAGCATTAGAGCGCTCAGCTGTATGATACACCTGCCTCAGGCAGCGCCACATATGGGAGCGATCTTGAGGCTGCAACAGAAGATGGTGTGCGTATTTCCATATAGTTTTTGGGTCTCAGTGGAATAAGGGATGTCCATCATGTCCAGGTAGTCCACCCTGGCTAGGACATGGGGCAAATGGGGATCACGCCATCATGGATGGGTAGCCCCTGTACCTCTTGTGTGAAATGAGGAGATGGGTGGCCTCTTCAGGCTGTATGTCCACTAATACAAATTCTCCACTCTGCGCTTCGCATGGAGAGTAGGATTCGTTTGTAGTGGGTTTTAGTCCCGTGAGGACCTGTGGCTGATGTGTGTGATGCGAGGTATTTCATCAGGGAGTGGGGGTTTGATGGATTGTTGAGGCCCAAGGCTCGGGAGAAGTTGGAGCAGGCTGAGTGGGACCAGTGTTGGGATGGGAGTGTAGGAGCGGTGACGGCCGCAATCCAGGTGCCCAGGATCTTGGCAGCATGGGCTTTGAAGTCAAGCAGGCCCATGTCACCTTGATGATGAGGGCCAAACATGACCTCTAGCCATACTGGTGGAGGGCGGCCTGACCAAAGCCATCCTTGCAGCAAGGCATACAGGGATTTGAAGAAGCTTGGGGAGAAGGGGATGGCGTGGGCTCTGAACCAGACTTTGAATAGGAGCATAGAGTTGGCTATAACAACCCTGCCAGTGAGGGCAGTAGGGTGGGCTCTGAGAGAGGCGATTCGCTTCGTCACGTTGTCCAGTATACAGCACTCCATTACTGCTGACGTGTATCCGCCTGCCTCCATCCACACGCCCAGATGGCGCACCAGTCCTATGGTAGGATGTGGCATGAAGGGGAGCACCAGTGGAGTGGTGTGTGTTGAGTTAGTAAGGCGTGGGGCGAGCAGATGGGCCGGGTTGGGAACTAATTGCTGGGGCTCAGCAGTTCTGAAACCGACCAAGGAGGATGATTTCAGTTTTGGAGGCGTTCAGTGTCACGCTGCTTACCCGGGAATATTCCTGGATGAGGGCTTCAAGCGCACGTGCATCTTTATTAGACACCCCCACCACGCAGTCATCTGCAAATGACATCATCTTGACTGGGGTTTATCCTGGCACATGGTTCCCAGTGAGTTGGGCATTCACATTTCGCAGTAGTGGGTCAAGGCTGAAGTTGTATAAGAGTGGGCTCAGGGGGTCCCCTTGTCGCAGGCCCCTTTGAGGGCGGACTACTTCCGTTAGGAAGCCTGGGCCACGCACTGCCATTGTTGCAGATTCCGTGAGCAGCATCACCCAGTTGATGAAGTGGGGGGTAGGCGGAATTGATGGAGACAGGCCCTTAGATATTCCCAGTTTACTCTATCATAGGCCTTTTGTTGGTCCAAGAATACAAGTGCCCCAGAGGCTGTGGACTGACACACATTAGCCACAGAGTGCACGTTATCCCAAATCGACCTTCTGGGGATGAAACCGAATTGTTCTGGAGAGATGGCGGCAGATGCTACAGTCCCTAAACGGTTAGCCATGATTTTTGTTAAAATTTTGGTGTCTGTGTTTGTTAGAGAAATGGGGCGCCAGTTGGCTAAGTCTAGCCTATCCCCTTTCTTGAAGAGTGTGACTGTAAAAGCCTCATGTCCTCCTGGTAGGAGGCACGTTTCCAACAGGCTTTGGTTAAGTGAGGCTAGCAGTAATGGAAATATATATTTGAAATATTTTTTGTAGAACTCATATGGAATGCCATCTGGGCCTGGGCATTTTTGGTTAGGCACACCATGAATGGCTGTCCATAATTCAATCGGAGTAATTAAATTCATTATTTCTGGGTATCAGAAAATGGTGTGGATATGAGCTCAGTCAAGAAATTCGCCACTTCGGCCAGTTGAATTGGTTTGGCTCGGTATAACTCAGAGTAATATTTTTGCATTTTGATTGCCACTTCAGCCGGTGTGTCCACAATAGAATTATCCGATCTTCGCACCTGTGTGCAGGCCACTCTCTGGCATGGTGCGAAATTTTTTTTAAAGAAGTATGGGGTGCACTTGTTGCCTTTAGTGATGCGTGTGGCCCTGTATTGGACACAAACCCTTTGTTTGTGTTGCCTTTTTAGTGCATTGAGGTGGGCGGCTGCCTCCGGCCACTTCTGGCCCCATGCAGGCTGTATCCTGTGGCTAGGATGTTGGACTCCAAGTGGGCCAATTCTGCCAGAGCGCGTGAGATAACCGCCAATGTGGCTCGTGAGCGTCTGGAGGAGAGATGGCGATAGTGGCATATGGTGTCCTCTTTGAAAGTTGCCCATGTGGAAATGGGGTCCGCGCAAAACGGTACAACAAACAATTTTTCCAAAGTTGCTCTTCCACCCACATGGAAAATCCTGGTGATGCGAGCTCGGGGGGGGCGGATTTTGCACCAATGTGGGGCCTTTGCAACTGTGACAGGTAGGTGGTAGGTTATCAAGACCAGTTGGTGGTTGGAGAATTCCATTTTCATTGTTTTGAAGTGGGAGATGTGGGGTTGGAATTTTGCCGGCGTTAGAGTAAGGTTGATGCGGGTCATGGACCTTAATTGGCTGTTGTGGATGTGGGGGTGCATCATGTTTTTGAGCAGCGGGGCATGTCACAGCAGTGCATCCATTAACCTGAGGGTGGTCTTTAGAACGCGCAGTTCTACGTGACCCTGTGGGTTGTGGGGTGAGGGAGGCCACCGGTCTGTTGGTGAGGTTAGCCAACAGTTCATGTTGCCAACTAGGAATTAATCAGGGGGTAGCAGGAGGGATTTGACCAATGAGAAAAATTCCTGATGCTTGTGTGCACCGTTTGGGGCATAGATGTTGACGATTGCGTGTGCAACGTTGGCCCATGAGAAGGTGATGATGAGCACTCAGCATTTAGAAATGCTTCTAAGGATGTGAATTTGAAAAAATTATTTTTCTGAATTAGCACCCCACAGTGCTTTGAACAAAAGGATAGGGATGGGAGGAGCATTGTTTTCCAAGCTTCCTCAGAACCTCGTGGACAGTGGGGCTCCTGGATGACCAGGATATCCACGGGTAAATTGTGTTGTAAAAAACTCAGCTTCCTAGCCTGGGATGAGGAGGCCTTGAGTCTGACGATATACAACATCCCTAGAGTGAATGTTTCCCCCATCGCACCTTAGGTGTGTGAGGGTGGGCCCCTGGGCCCACCAGCCTCTTCAAGGTCCCCACGGGCTTTCACAGCAACGTGGGTGTTAGCAGCAACACTATCAGGGTTTTTGTTAATTTTTGTGGAAAGAGTCATGTTGGCTTTAACCTTCGCTTTTTATTTTCCCAATGTCGGATGAATTTTTGTGGTGCAGATGAGTTCGGTGCACCGTCGAGTGGGTCAAAATTTTTTTTTTCAGTTGGGGTAGGTCCCAAGTTGGTTTTAACTGGAGCTTGGGTGCAGCGATTGGGTGAGATCAAATCTCCCATCAGATCCTCGGATTGAGTGGCCCACTCAGCATGGGCCTCCCAATCTGATTGGGTGATGGATTCCTGAGTCACTTCTGCCGTGAAGGTCTCCATGTCCTACTGGCGTTGTGAGTGTGGGATGGCAATGGTGGCCTTGGCCGCTTCCTTGGCCGCGGCCCTATGGGCCTGCTTGGCCTTCTTCTGCTTCTGTGGGGAGATGGGCTTCACCAATAGGTAGCAGCCTTGTGCTCCCTATGGGAAAGCCTCCTTGGTGCTTGCGGTTGGTTCGTAGTGCGCCTCTCCGCTGGCCATGGCTGCTGAGGGGTGCTCTTGGAATGTGACGCCCTCCTTGATGGGGCATGCGTGCACCTTATGGCTGAACGCATCACAGTGGGTGCAAATGGGGGCGCACTGTACACAGTTACCCAGAATGGGTGGGTGGTATGCCCTGCAATATCAATAAAAGTGGAGTGCAGGATCTGGGTTAGGTACTTCGCAATCTCCTCAGTTGGGGTCAGAACTGCAATGGCTTTGCCGGTGCACAGGTGTGACATCAGCATGAAACGTTGCATTTTAAAAAGATTGTATTTCCCCATATATAGCGAGACCATCTTTCAGGTGTTGCTCCAAAATGTCACATTTTACTGTAGTAGGCAAAAAGTCAAACGTGAGAAAAATTTGGTTTGATTTTGTCCATCTGGCTCATTTGGTTTTGACAACCCATTGCCTTTTGGGGAGGTCAACCACTATGCGTACCGCTGCAGCCTCATCTGCTGCTATTTTGCTTTCGAAACCTAGGTCCAGCCAACCGCGTGACATGGAGTGAGGTGCAATGTACACCGCAGTCAGGAAAATTTTGTGTACATCTTCACAAAATTTTTCCCACAAGGCCATTTTTTGGATGTCCAGATACACACGGACTCCGAATTCCACCAATGAAAGTGGCTGGGAGTGTGGCATGTTGATGTACTGGTTGCATCGTGCTTGCCATGTGAGTATCTCCGGGGAAATTGTGACCGCCAGTTTTTTGAGAATTTTGTCAATTCCGCCAGATTCTCCGGGGCGTTTTTGAACGTTGGAGGCCGCGGGCCTTCCACCTGCTCTATTACCTTGCTTGCCCAACTGCTCCCTGACATGGGCGAGACTAATCTCCTCTGTGAGATTATCAAACTAGAATTAGTCTTGAATTGAATAGGTTGCAAAAGTGTTTGCAATGAGAAAGAAAAGTCTAGCTGCTAATCTTTTTAATTTTTAATTTTAATTTAATTTTTAATTTATTGCGGGGAAGGCTGACCATGGGATGGACACTTCTGAATATGACTCAGACGAGACAAAACTTAGTACCAGGGGAGGCACCCCAGAGACGCAATGCTATCTCTTGTTGCCAGCGGGAACGCCACTTATGGGGAGGGGGAGGGAACGTGTGAAGGGGTCGTAGCCACTACTGAGCATGTGTGGAGGAAGGGGTCTGATTTGATGAATCAGACTGGGAACCAGAAGGAGACCAGCTGTCGGCGACGCGGTGGGAGATATCCAAACATCCACGCTTGAAAGTGGTCCACCAGATGAGACCAGAATCTGTGGACTGCTTCAGGGTGGGTGTGGATGGAGCCAGCGATGGCATCCAAGACAGTCGTGTGGATAGTCCACATGGCGATTGCAACCACCAGAGCACGGAGGGAGGGTGGGAGGGGGAGGCCATTGATGAAGCAAACATATCTCTTGACAGAATGAAGGGATGCGTTAGATCCTGGCCTAGCAGACATTGGACTTCGCGCCATATCACTTTAGAGGTAGGACACTTCTCCAGGCAGTGGAACAGCGTTCCATACTGGCCACACACGACACAGGATGATTCTAAAGCATTAGAGCGCTCAGCTGTATGATACACCCGCCTCAGGCAGCGCCACATATGGGAGCGATCTTGAGGCTGCAACAGAGGATGGTGTACTATTTCCAGATAGTCTTTTGGGTCTCAGTGGAATAAAGGATGTCCATCATGTCCAGGTAGTCCACCCTGGATAGGACTTGGGGTCAAATGGGGATCACGCCATCATGGATGGGTAGCCCCTGTACCTCTTGTGTGAAATGAGGAGATGGGTGGCCTCTTCAGGCTGTATGTCCACTAATATGAATTCTCCACTCTGCGCTTCGCATGGAGAGTAGGATTCGTTTGTAGTGGGTTTTAGTCCCGTGAGGACCTGTGGCTGATGTGTGTGATGCGAGGTATTTCATCAGGGAGCGTGGGTTTGATGGATTGTTGAGGCCCAAGGCTCGGAGAAGTTGGAGCGGGCCGCGCAGGACCAGTGTTGGGATGGGAGTGTAGGAGCGGTGACAGCCGCGATCCAGGTGTCCAGGATCTTGGCAGCATGGGCTTTGAAGTCAAGCAGGCCCATGCCACCATGATGATGAGGGCCAAACATGACCTCTAGCCGTACTGGTGGAGGGCGGCCTGACCAAAGCCATCCTTGTACCAAAGCATACAGGGATTTGAAGAAGCTTGGGGAGAAGGGGATGGCGTGGGCTCTGAACCAGACTTTGGATTGGAGCATAGAGTTGGCTAGAACAACCCTGCAAGTGAGGGTAGTAGGGTGGGCTCTGAGAGAGGCGATTCGCTTCGTCACGTTGTCCAGTATACAGCACTCCATTACTGCTGACGTGTATCCGCCTGCCTCCATCCACACGCCCAGATGGCGCACCAGTCCTATGGTAGGATGTGGCACGAAGGGGAGCACCAGTGGATTGGTGTGTGTTGAATTAGTAAGGCGTGGGCGTGGGCGAGCAGATGGGCCGGGTTGGGAACTAATTGCTGGCTCACCAGTTCTGAAACTGACCAAGGAGGATGATTTCAGTTTTGGAGGCGTTCAGTGCCGCGTTGCTTACCCAGGAATATTCCTGGATGAGGGCTTCAAGCGCGCATGCATCTTTGTTATTAGACACCCCCACCACGCAATCATCTGCAAATGCCATCACCTTGACTGGGGTTTGGCCTGGCACATGGACCCAAGTGAGGTGGGCATTCACATTTCGCAGTAGTGGGTCAAGGCTGAAGTTGTATAAGAGTGGGCTCAGGGGTCCCCTTGTCGCAGGCCCCTTTGAGGGCGGACTACTTCCGTTAGGAAGCCTGGGCCACGCACTGCCATTGTTGTAGATTCCGTGAGCAGCATCACCCAGTTTATGAGGCGGGGGGTAGGCGGAATTGATGGAGGCAGGCCCTTAGGTATTCCCAGTTTACTCTATCATAGGCCTTTTGTTGGTCCAAGAATACAAGTGCCCCAGAGGCTGTGGACTGACACACATTAGCCACAGAGTGCACGTTATCCCAAATCGACCTTCTTAGGATGAAACCAAATTGTTTCAGGAGATGGTGGCAGATGCTACAGTCCCTAAACAGTTAGCCATGATTTTGGTTAAAATTTTGGTGTCTGTGTTTGTTAGAGAAATGGGGCACCAGTTGGCTAAGACAAGCCTATCCCCTTTCTTGAAGAGTGTGACAGTAAAGGCCTCATGTCCTCCTGGTAGGAGGCACGTTTCCAACAGGCTTTGGTTGAGTGAGGCTAGCAGCAGTAGCAATATATATTTAAAATATTTTTTGCAGAACTCATATGGAATGCCATCTGGGCCTGGGCATTTTTGGTTTGGCGCACCACGAATGGCTGTCCATAATTCATTCGGAGTAATTAAATTCATTATTTTCAGGTATTGGAAAATGATTCGGATATGAGCTTGGTTGAGAAAATCCGCCATTTCAGCCAGCTGAATTGGTTCGGCTCAGTATAACTTGGAGTAATATCTTTACATTTTGATTGCCACTTCAGCCGGTGTGTCCACAATGGAATCTCCTGATCTTCACACCTGAGTGCAGGCCACGCTCTGGCATGGTGCGAAAATTTTTTTAAAGAATTATGTGGTGCACTTGTCAGCTTTAGTGATGTGTGTGGCCCTGTATTGGACACAAGCCAATGTTTGTGTTGCCTTTCGAGTGCGTTGAGGTGGGCAGCTGCCTCCGCCCACTTCCAGCCCCATGCAGGGCTATATACTGTGGCATGAATGTTGGACTCCAAGTGGGCCAATTCCACCAGTGCGCATGAGATAACCGCCGATGTGGCTCGTGAGCATCTGGAGGAGAGATGGCGAACGTGGCGGATGGTATCCTTTTTGAAGGTTGCCCATGTGGAAATGGGGTCCGCACAAAATGGTGCAACAAACAATTTCGCCAAAGTTGCCTCTTCCACCCACATGGAAAATCCTGGTGATGTGAGCTCGGGGGGGCGGATTTTGCACCAATGTGGGGCCTTTGCAACTGTGAGGGGTAAGTGGTATGTTATTGAGACCAGTCGGTGGTCAGAGAATTCCATTTTTGTTGTTTTGAAGTGGGAGATGTGGGGTTGGAATTTTGCCAGCATTAGAATAAGGTCGATGTGGGTCATGGACCTTAATTGGCCATTGTGGATGTGGGGACGTGTCATGTTGAGCAGTGGGGCATGCTGTGGCAGCGCATCCATTAACCCAAGAGTGGCTTTTAGAGCGCATAGTTCTACGTGACCCTGTGGGGCGTGGGGTGATGGTGGCCACCAGTCCGTTGGTGAGGTTAGCCAACAGTTCATGTCGCCAACTAGGAAAGAATTGGGGGTAGCAGGAGGGATTTGACTGATGAGAAAATTCCTGACGCTCGTGTGCACCATTTGGGGTGTAAATGTTGACTATTGTGTGTGCAACGTCAGCCCACGAGAAGGTGACAACAGTCACTCAGCCATTTAGGAATGTTTCTGAGGATGTGAATTTGAAAAAATTATTTTTCTGAATTAGCACCCCACAGTGCTTTGACCAAAAGGATAGGGATGGTAGGAGCATTGTTTTCCAAGCTTCCTCAGAACCTCGTGGACAGTGGGACTCCTGGATGGCCAGGATATCCACGGGTAAATTGTTTTTGTAAAAAACTCAGTTTCCTAGCCTGGGATGGGGAGGCCTTGAGTCTGGCAATATTCAGCATCCCTAGAGTGAAGGTTTCCCCCATTGCACCTTAGGTGTGAGGGGGTGGGCCCCCAGGCCCACCTGCCTCTTCCAGGTCCCCACGGGCTTTCACAGCAGTGAGGGTGTTAGCAGCAACGCTATCAGGGTTTTTGTTAATTTTTGTGGAAAGAGTCGCATTGGCTTTGGCCTTCACTTTTTGTTTTCCTGACGTTGGACAAATTTTTTGCAGTGCAGATAAGTTCAGTGCACCATCAAGCAGGGCAAAATTTTTTTTTGGTTGGGATAGGTCCCAAGTCAGTTTCAACCGGAGCTTGGGTGCAGCGATTGGGTGAGATCGAATCTCCCATCAGATCCTCAGATTGAGTGTCCCGCTCAGCATGGGCCTACCAATCTGATTGGGTGATGGATTCCTGAGTTGCTTCCACCACAAAGGTCTCCATGTCCTCCTGGCGTTGTGAGTGTGGGATGGTGGTGGCCTTGGCCGCTTCCTTGGCCGTGGCCCTATGGGCCTGCTTGGCCTTCTTCCGCTCCTGCGGGGAGATGGGCTTTACCAATAGGTAGCAGCCTTGTGCTCCCCACGGGAAAGCCTCCTTGGTGCTTGCGGTTGGTTTGTAGTGCGCCTCTCCGCTGGCTATGGCCGCTGAGGGGTGCTCTTGGAATGTGACGCCCTCCTTGATGGGGCATGCATGCGCCTTATGGCCAAACGCATCACAGTGGGTGCAAATGGGGGGCGCGCTGTCCACGGTTACCTGGAATGGGTGGGTGGTATGCCCTGTGATGTCAATAAAGGTGGAGTGTGGGATCTGGGTTAGGTCCTTTGCGATCTCCTCAGTTGGGGTCAGAACTGCAATTGCTTTGCCGGTGCACAGGTGTGGCATCAGCATAAAATGTTGCATTTTGAAAGATGTATTTCGCCATATATGGCGAGACCATCTTTCAGGTGTTGCTCCAAAATGTCACATTTTACCGTAGTAGGCAAAAAGTCAAATGTGAGGAAAATTTGGTTTGATTTTGTCCATCTGGTGCATTTGGTTTTGACGACCCATTGCCCTTCGGGGAGGTTGACCACTATGCGCACTGCTGTAGCCTCGTCTGCTGCTATTTTGCTTTTGAAACCTAGGTCCAGCCAACCGCATGACATGGAGTGAGGTGCAACGTACACCGCGGTTGGGAAAATTTTGTGTACATCTTCACAGATTTTTTCCCATAAGGCTGTTTTTTAAATGTCCAGATACACACAGACTCCAAATTTCACCGACAAAAGTGGCTGGGAGTGTGGCGTGTTGATGTACTGGTTGCATCGTGCTTGCCACGCGAGTATCTCCAAGAAAATTGTGACCACTGGTTTTTTTAGATTTTTTTCTATTCCGCCGGATTATCCAGGGCGTTTTTGAACGTTAGAGGCCACGGGCCTTCCGCCTGCTCCTCTTGCCTTGCTTGCCCAACTGCTCCCAGACATGGGCGCAGACTAATCCCCTATATGAGATTATCAAACCAGATTTAGTCTTGAATTGAATGGGTTGCAAAAGTGTTTACAACGAGAAAGAAAAGTCCTAGCTGCTAATCTTTTTAAGCAAAGATAACTTAAAGCTTTTAAGCTATTTGTCCCACACAATATTCAAAGCTTACAGATACATTTTGTATATTGGAAATTTTTCCTGACTTTTTAAATTAATGCCAATTCGCCCACCTTCCTGACGCACGCCTCCAAGCTGAACACCATGTTGCCAAACTCATGGAGGCTATGCTCCAGGCCTAAATTCTCAGTTTCAACTAATATCTACTTCAACTCAACCCTCATCATGTGAATGCCCCAGCCCCCATTGCTATCAGCATTGGTCCGCCTCTTCAATGCTGAAGGCAAAATTGATAATATGCCTGATCCCCCTCCCCCTATGCCATGGTGGGATAAGTGGCTCGCTGCTGTTCCATTTGGTAGGTTGTTGTTTAATTTAGTGTGTGTCCCGCTGCTCATTTAGGGCGGTTGATTCATATTTTCAGTTTGTTTAGTTTTGAATTTTCTGTTTTGGTAATGTCTGTCCCCTGGTTGGCGTACCTCAAATAAATTTAAATTATTATTTAAATTAATTACAGCTAAAAAAAATTCCTGTTTAGGGCAGACTAATAATCCTTGGTCTAAGAAACTTCAGCTGATCTGTAAAAAACCAAAAATGTTAGATTCTATAAAGTATTATACAAAAGTAAATCATAGCTATGAAGGCAATACAAACTATTATATTTTTGAAATCACTTCCATAATGATAACATTAGTTATTAAGAATCAATTCGAACAGTAAACTTTTGATAATCACACAGGAGATAAGGGTTTATTCAACAGAAATTTTAAACTGGGTGAAAGCCACAACAGGTAATGGACAAAAAGGTGCGCCAAAAGGCAAGAAACGCCATGGAGGGGTACCAGGAAACCTGGCTGCCAAAAAACCATAAACTGAGCCACCTCCCATGTTTATGTAGTTTACCATGAAACACAACCAGTACATGGAAATCCAGTATAACCAACCCCTTTTGAAGGTAGAGCATGGGCTCAGACTCTACCTAGGGGTTGAGTCACCAACTCTGTGGGAGAAGTGTGCAAGGCGCAGGCCTCCCTCTTCCTATACGTGGTGTACGTGAACATGGAGATGGTCCCATGTGGCTGGGTCAATTTGGGCTTTGAGACTGAAGAAGATGCAGACACCGCCGCAAAAGTATGCATTGAAGCTGTCCTCCATGAGGGCAAATAAAATTGTGCGCATCATGCACACCAGATGGAACAAAGTGAACACTTTGTTCATCTCCTTTGACTTGCTCCTCACCAACCTCCCCATAAGCAAATTGAGGAGGATCTCTGAGCTGAACTTAAACACTATGGAGATATTATTCAGCTAGAAGTACAAAGATTTCAGTTGATGCTAAACCTGTACACAGGAAAGACAATCTCTGTAATCCACCCAATCCCTGAGGTGGCCGCGGACCTCACAATAATTCCCTTGCATAGCACATTTTCAACTCCCAGATGGGAAGGTGTCAGAGCCATTCCTCGTCACATCGTAATGTGCACAGCCTATCTGCAACAATGGCACTGCATGGGTCACAAAGAACATGCATGCCCCATGAAGGAGGGCATCATGGACCCAGAATTCTGTGATGAAGTCATGGACAGAAACGACGCAGAATTCAGAAAAATGATAGATTCCAACCACGCCTTCCAATGGGGAGAGGATGGGCACTTCCTCATTATAGACCCAATAACACCCAAAGCACACAAAATGCTGCAGAAGGCTCACAAGTGGGAAGCAGCCAATGCTGCATCACTTGCAGCCTCCACCATCGACCCCAGCAAAATTCAGGAAGACATTGAGGAAATCAGCTGAGCCAACCAATCAGAACAGGCTGCCCAATCTTAGGAGGACATGGAGGAAATTATCTGAGTCACCCAATCAGAGCAGTATTCCCAAAATGAAAAATTTCTCAACAATGCAACTGAATTACCAAATGACATCAATTAACCAAACTTAGCAAAACAATTCAGCTCCACTATGGGCGAAAAAGCGGGACCCAATTCTCCAAATTTGCACCCCAAAACCACAGAAACAAATCAGCGCACCACAACAACCCACTGTGAGTTGTGAGCGGAAGAATATGCTTAAAGTTCTAAAAACCGCAATTTTCTGCGAGAAATTGACACAAGGTATAAAATCAAATGATGTTACAGAATATACTGGCCCAATGACACGAAACAGGGCTAGCAATAAGGGTGTTAGTGTGTGGGCTGGGCAGCCTTCCCAACCGCTCCTGAGGCGCCGCGGGTACCTCAGTGACAATAGGGATGCTAAACATTGGTGGAGCCAGGGCTCATGCATTCCAAGCCAGAAAAGCTGGACTTCCTGCGAAAACCCCCTGTAGATATCTTGGCCATCCAAGAAACCCACTGTCTACAGGGGGAAAAGGGATCCTGGTCAGCCAGGGTCTCACCATCCCTATCTTTATGGATTACACACTATGGGGTGGTCGTCAAAATAACAAAAAAAGCTAAAAATCACAAACTTCTCCTCATATCTGCACAGTCACGTCCTGGTTTCAATGATCAAAAACCAAGAGGACACAATTTTGCTAGCAAGCATCTATGCACCATGCACCGCAGCCAAGAGGAAACAATTCCTCAAAACTATCCCAGCATTCGCCCTCCCACCTGATACCATCCTACTGGGCGACTTCAACTGCTGGGTTAACTTTAACATGGACCAATGGCTTAATACCAGGGGATACCCACTGGGACACATTGAGTTTCATACAATGTAGGCATCCCTAGGCCTACATGACACCCTCCCCCCAGGTCACCACTCCTTCCCAACATAAACCGCCCCAACATATGCGAGGGAACGCTCATCTCAATGAGCCTCATCCTCTACATTCCACACTGAAATTCCACCACTCAAACATCTCTAACCTCACAACAAAAAATCAATTTCTCTGACCACTGACTCATTTCAGTGCAGCTCTCACCAACTTGAACTCCCACACAGGCATCAGCCTGGATGAAGCTACAACCGGAAAACATAAAATTATCTGAAATATCCAACTGGGTTGAAAATGAGGCCATGAACCCAGAATTTACAACCCCATTCATATCAGATCCCATCGAAACCTGAGCAAAGTTCAAAAATGAACTAATACATAAAACTTGTCACATCGCCTCACGTAGGTACGCCTCTGACACAGCCACAATCAGGCGCAACTTAGCAGAACTGGACCACCTCAAGCCTAACGCCCCAAAGTCTGGTTACAGCCCCAACTGGAGGCACAAATGAGCGGAAATATCAGCCCACCTAAACGCTCTCATTTTCAAACACCAGCACAGAATCAAAGTATTGAGAAAAGATAAGTTCATAAAAAAGGTGAAACCTGCTCAATGTACTACTTCCACAATTCCACTCCTGCGGCAACCAGCTCACATGCATGCAGTTCCACAAAGTTGATGGCACCATGGCAACTGACCCAATGGAGGTCAAAATGGAAGTACACGCTACTACACTGAACTATCTCGTGACCATAATGGACCCCCCAAAAATTAAAGATTTTATACACATCATCAAAATACAAAGCACATCATTGGTTTACAGCCTCCTAAACATAGTAACAAAGGAGGAACTATGGGACACAGTCTGCGGTGCATCCCATAGGTAATGCCCAGGGCCTGATGAGATACCCTCTGAATTTTACAAGAATTTGTTTCTAACAAATCGCCCCATCCTCTTAGCATCAATGAACCATTTCCCGCTTGAGAAAAGTCTCCTACCTGGTGGCCGGTAATCTTATGTCATAACCCTGTACAAAAAGCGTGACAAATTGGACCTGGCCAACTGGCGACCAATTGCACTCTCTAACATAGATACAAAATACTTACAAAAATTTTACCAACCAGATTAGAAAAATGGCCTCCAATATCCTGTCACCCAATAATTTTGGGTTCATACCAGGGCATTGAATCTGTACCAGTATACACTCCGTCGCCAACATATGTAAGTCCAAAGCATCTGGAGCCCTGGTATTCCTAGGCCAGGAGAAGGCATAAGACCACATTAGCTGGCCGTACCTGAAGGAATGCCTGAGCGCCTTCAAACTCCCACCCAAATTCATAAAATGGCGATGCTCCTTACAGAATCAGCATCCAAGACTGTATGCGGCCCTGGCTTTCTAACCAGCAAGATCACACTACGCATAGGGCTCAAACAAGGGGACTCCCTCAGCCTGCTTCTGTATAACTTCAGCTTTGATCCACTCCTTCGCGTTGCTGACTCATGCCTTATGGGCATAACTGCACAAGGCCAGTAACCAGTCAAGATACTAGCCTTTGCGGATGACTGCGTGACAGTTATAGCTAACAATAATGATGCCCGCCAACTTGAACGCAAATTAGAGGAATATTCCATTGTAAGCAACGCGTCGCTCAACAAAAGGAAAACAGAAATAATACTCTATACAGTACACCAACAATTGGTTCACAACACCCAAACCTCACAGACCCCCATGAAGGAACAACCCTCTCATCCTTCCATTTGCATCACCTCCTTCAACTTACCCTGTCTGCCACCTTGGGGTATGGCTGGAGACAGGAGGGTACGCAAACGAGACAATTGAAAACAACCTACTACAGCGGATGTCCAACCGCGTCGCCTCCCTTAATGGAAGATCCCCTGGTCTAACAGGGCGAGTAACAGTTGCCAACTCACTCATACTCCTGATTCCGTGGTTCCCCGCACACTCAATATCCTTCTCACCTACTTTCATGTCCTTAATCCATGCACCTATCCAGGGATGGCTGTGGCCTGGGACCCAGCCACCTGAACAGGTAGAACCACTCTTTGGCCCATGCTCCAATGAAGGCATGGGCTTGATGGACTTTGAGGTCCACGCCAACTGTATGCATGGAAAATGGATAAAGGAAGTCATTGTCCCAGACCTCCCACAACAATACTAATCCAGAGCATCAAGGGCCAACTTTGCACTGGCGCTAAAATTTCAAACCCAAACAACCCGTCCAGCCTGCTCACATACCTTGCAAAACACCCCACTGCAGCGGGCCCTCATGGAACCCCCACACTTCAAACGCCTCCTCCACACCATTTGTCACATAGGGTGGTCCATCACACTTACAGGCACTAGTCAGGGAAGGGACAGGCCCAGAGCCCACTTCACGCTAAGAAACCCAGAGAACAACCCCTGAGGGACTCACACAATCTGGCCCCAGTCATAGCAAGAATTGACTACCTGGATGCTCTCGACATCTCATATGACCTCACAATGCAGAAGGCAATATGTAGGCTAACACATCATCTGCTCCTCCAGCCAGGGGTAAGAGCTAGCACCTGGCGCTGCCTCAGAAGAACCTACAGAACAGCAGATCGCTCCAACTCTCTCCATGCAGAGTGCGCAGTGTGTGGAGGGGATAGCACCCTACACTACCGCCTTGAAGCATGCCCCCCATCAAGAGCCATATGGTGGGAAGTTGCGCGCCTGCTAAGGATCCAAAATAGCCAGGAATGATCAATCTCCAGGAGCCTCCTCGCGCTCCAACTCTAATCCCCAACACTACCTACCATCCGTTACCTCATGGTAACCATTGCAATGTGGACAATCCACACTAGAACTTTGGATGCTTTCAAGGGAACCTTACCAATTACCCGTGAGATAATCAGCAAATTCCACGTTCATCTACTGGAACACTTCCAAGCCTGGCTTTATGGATACATGAAGCTGAGGCGATAAA